>JAJMSD010000132.1:0-23842 GCA_030558265.1 [Candida] pseudocylindracea
GCCTGCCCGTGCCCGCAGCCGTGCCCGCGCCCGCGCCCGCGCCCGCGCCCGCGCCAGACACGCGCCAGGCTGGCCCCACAGCACGACACCGCACAGCTGCAGGGTGACGCCCTTGTATGCACCTGCCCATCCGTTCCGATGAGATGCATCACTACACCTCCTACGCAAAACTATATAGCCCGAGCGGCCCCCGGGGGTGACCCGCCACCGGCGTCCCCGCGCGATGGAGCACTTTCTCAGCCACTTTGCGTGGTATCTTCTCTACGGCAATCGCCTGCCGGTGCCGCCGATGCTGCCGGAGTTCCACACCATGGTGGCGCTGCTCGCGCGGCTGGCCCAGGTGCTGCCGCAGGTGACGGTCACCGCGCTCTACTACTTGCAGAAAATCGTGCCCCAGACGGCGGCCGTTGCGAGCAAGCCGCTCACGAACCCGATGATGCAGACGCTGTACATGAAGGTCGTGGCCGCGCTTGTCCTCGCCAACAAGACCCTCGACGACGCGAGCTACACAACCAAGCTGTGGGCGCAGATCGGCAACGTGCTGCTCCCCAAGCTCGCGCGCGCGGAGCGCAATGCCCTCGCCAAGCTCCGCTGGCGCTTGACCCTCGGCGAGCGCGAGTGGCTGCTGTGGGTCGAGTTTGTGCTGTACATGCTGGCGGTGTTGGGTCTCGGCGACGTGCGCGCCTTGATGGACGGCCTGCCCGTGCCCGCAGCCGTGCCCGCGCCCGCGCCCGCGCCCGCGCCCGCGCCCGTGCCCGTGCCCGTGCCCGTGCTGGTGCCGCCGGTGTACGTGCCGCCGATGGTGCCGCCGCACTACCCCACGATCCTGCCGGTGGAGACGCCCGTGCCGCGCCTGGCGCCGCAGCTCCCGCCGATGGTCGCGCCCGTGCCCTACTTTGTCGTGCCGGTCTTGCGCCAGGCGCCGCCGCTGCCGCACGCGTGGGCACAGCTGCAGTACCCGCTCACCCCGTCCACGCCGCCGCATGCGCGAAAGCGACTTGCGGTGCACGCATCGCCCTGGAGCCGCAACACCAGACGCTGCGGGTAAATAATGACTGTAATGACGTGCATGAGACAGAAACACATCGAGCCGCATGCAGCGCCGTGCAGCAGCGCGCATCGCAGCCCGGAGCCCTGGGCACGCCCCCGCAGCCCTGGGCACGCCCGCCGCCCGCCGCCCGCCCTCCCCACACCGCGCACGGAGGCGCGTCCGCTGCGCGCGTCGCGCACGGAAGCCGCGTCCGCCCGCGCATCCCGCGGCAGGCGCCCCGACAAAAATAATCTACTCCTGCAGACCGGCGTGCTCAATTGCCGCCACGAGCTGCGACACCACCTGCCGATCCGCAAAGGGGCTGTTCACGACGACGCGGAAGAACTCGCCCGCGGCGCCGACCGCGTAGTCCACGAGGAAGCGCCCCAGCGCGTGGAGCGCGTGCGCCACCCGCCGCGTCGTCGCCAGGTTCCGCGCCGCGTCGCCGAACGCCCCGTCCGGCTGGTGGTAGAAACACACCTGCAAGCACGGCGGCGGGTACGGTCCCACGAGCTGGAACGTGCTCTTGGCCCGCACGAGGTCTGCAAGGTGCACCGCCGCCGCATGCGCCTGCTCCACGCGCGCCGCAAAGCCCGCGCTCCCGTAGCACACCCACGCGAGGTACATCTTGACGCTGTCTCCGCGCCGCCCACACGCAAGCGTCCCGTCCGCGAGGTCGTAGTCCTCCCCGTGGAACAAGTAGCCCGCCAGAAGGCTGTTCAACGCCGGCAACACGCGCCGGTCCGGCACGAGGAGGAACAGGCACGTCGTCGGCACCCCGAGCATCTTGTGCGGGTTCAGCGTCACCAGGTCCGCCGCCGCCGCCCCGGCAAGCCGCCCGCGGAGCGCTGTGCTCCACGCCATGTTGCCGCCCCACAGCCCGTCCACGTGCATCCAGAGCCCGTGCCGCGTGCAGCTCGCGCGCACCGCCACGAGGTCGTCGAACGCGCCGTACACCGTCGTCCCCGCCGTAGCCACCACCGCAATCGGCTCGAGCCCCGCCGCACGCGCCCCCACCACCCGCGCCTCCAAGTCGGCCGTGTCCATGCGCCCCGCCGCGTCCACCGCCACCCGCACCACCCCCTCCTTGCCCAACCCCATGAGAATCGCCGCCTGCTCCACGCTGTAGTGCGCGTGCTCGCTGCACACGATGCAGTAGCGCGCCCGGTTCCCGCGGCTCCGCACCTGCTCGTCGTGCCGCACCCGCGCCATGTGCAACGCCGTCAAGTTGGCGTACAGCCCGCCCGGAAACGTCAAGCCGCCCGCGTGCTCGCCCTCCATGCCAAACACCCGCGCGTACGCGTGCGCCACGTGGGTCTCCACCACCAGGAGCGCCGGCAGCACCGTGTACACGTGCACGTTCGTGTTGAGCACCGCGAGAAGCAACTCCAGCGCCACCCCCACCGGGTTCGTCAGCGCGTAGAGCTTGTCGAGGAACCCCGGGTGCCACGTGTTGACCGAGTTCGCGAGAATCTGCTTGAACTCCCGCACCACCCCGTCCACGCCCTCGGCCGTCTCGGGCGTGGTCGGCGCGAGCACCGCCGTGAGCTCTGCCGGCGTCTGGCACGGGCCAATTGTCGGCGCAACTCCGTCCACGTGCACCGTGGCCCCGCGCACGTGTTCCACCACCACCGGGAGGAGCGTCGTGAGGAGCGCCGAGAGTTCGTCCGCCACACCGGAGGAGTCCATTGGGAGGAGAGGCGCAGGTGTGGGCCGCAACCTCTCCCGAGCGACGCAACGGCACGTGATGCGCGCGGCCCGGACCGTTATGTGTCAGGCTGGGGCTTGGTGCGGCTGCAGAGTGCGTGGTGCGGCTGCGCGGACCGCGGCCGTCCCGCAAGGGCTCGGTGCGGCCGTCTCTGCGCGCGGCGCGGCGCGACACGCGCCCCGCCGACCGCTCCGCGCTTCGCATGTGTTTCGTGGACCGCCTCTCGCTTAGCATGTATCTCGTGGACCGCCCTACTCGCCCCTGCTCTCGCCCGCCTCCTCCTTGTACACCCGCCGCCGCACCTCCACGTCGCTCAACGCCGCCTCGTCCACAAACCACGTCACCCGGCCCGCCGCCCGCTCGTTCACAATCGACGCCGGAAGCCCCTTCTCGGGCCGCTCCATAATAGTCTTGACCACCTTTGCCTTCGTGGCGCCCTCCACCACAAACGTCACCCGCTGCGCGTGCGTCAAGACCGGGATCGACAACGTGATGCGCTCCTCCGGCCCGCTCGGCGCCTTCAGGATCGGCAACACCCAGTCGAGCTGCTCCCGCAACGCCGGATCCCCCGGGAACAACAGCGCCACGTGCCCGTCCGGCGCACACCCCAACAAGACAAGGTCCATCTGCGGGAGCTTCACCAGGTTCTTGCGCGCAAAGTTGTCGATAAGCACGCTGCCGTAGTCCTCCGCGCACTCCTCCGCATCGCCCACCAACGTCTCGTCAATGGCGTACACCCGCGGCTTCTCCTCGATGTGGTCAAACAACAAGCGCTTGGCCTGGCCAAAGTTCAGCTCGTCCAGCGCAAACGGTACCATCCGCTCGTCCACAAAATACACGTCCCACAGCCCCCACGCCACGTCCTTGCGCGGGAGAAGCCCCTCCGCAAGGATCCGGAGAAGCGACCCGCCGGAAATGGCAATCTTGAACCGCCGCTCCTCCTTCTTGCGCGCCAGCAGCGTCAGCCCCAGCCGCAGGTGGCGCGGCAGCGCCGGCGTGCCCGGCACCAGCGGCGGCGGCAGCAACGTCGTGTTCTGGGCCGCCACCACGTGGTCAGCCACGGCACACGCCACCCGGTGGAACTCCGGGAACGAGTACACAGTCGGCATCGAGGTCGTCATGCTCGCTGGTGCCTCGCGGCCGGTGCAGCCGCTCGTGCGTCGCCAGGGGGAAACACGAGCGGTGCGCGCACGTCTGGTGTGTACACGACGGTGCGCGCACGCAGCTGCGTGGAACATGCGTGTCTGCGCCTCGCAACACTCCCCATGCCCTCGCTCGAAACGATCGTGCAGGGGATTGTGCCGCGGTTGCAGCCGGCGGCGGCGTACGTGGGGGCCGTGGTTGCGGACGGCGATGGCGAGGAGGTGGCGAGCTGCGGCGAGCGCGTGCGGGGGGCGGCACGCGCGGCGTGGAAGGCTGCTGCCGCGGGGCAAACAGTGGTGGCGTGGAAGGGCTACGCCGTGTATGTCGTGCGGCAGGGCGACACCGTAGTGGGGGTTGTGACGCGGGGGCTGTGACGCGGAGGGGCTAAGACACGGGGTAGGCTAATGGACGGGGTGGCTACAATCCGGGAAAGCCCGAACCAGACGATCCTGGGCCAGGGAAGCCGGGGAAGCCAGGGCCGGGGAAGCCAGGGCCGGGGAAGCCAGGGCCGGGGGAGCCAGGGCCGGGGAAGCCAGGGCCGGGGGAGCCAGGGCCGGGGAAGCCAGGATCACCACGACGGCCGCCAGGGCCATCACGACGGCCGCCACCCGTCTCGCCGGAAAACCCGCCGCGGCCTCCCTCGCTCTGGCCAGGAAACTCCCCAATGTCCCCGTACGGCTCGTCGTAGCGTGCTCCCGGCGGTGCCAACCCGCCGCCGCCGCCGCCCTGAAACAACGGATGCCGCATCGTCGGCACCATCCCCCCGTCGCCACCGCCACCGCCTCCGCCTCCGCCCATCCCCGGCGGGTTGCGGTCGCCATCGCCAATCGCCGGCACCTGCTGCGCCGGCACTTCCCCGTCGCGCACGCGGTTCTCTCGCATCAACTTGTGCTCGTCTTCAAACCTCGGAGGAGAAGTCATCGCAGTGGTCTAGCTTGCTGTGGTCTGGCTGCACCTGCTACGCGCTACTTGCGCACGCGGTCGAACGACTCGCCGCCCACGCTCTTCCCGTCCATGCTGTTCTCCACCGCCCGCAAAAAACCCGCGCGGTCCTTCGCCATCTGGTTGGCCGCCACCTTGTTCAACGGGTCCATCGGGTTCGGCGCCAGGAACAAGTACTGCAAGCCAATCAACACCAGCAGGAGACTGAGCGCCGGCAGCCAGTCCTCACGGAGAATGTTGAGGCACACGTTGCCCTCGTAGTCCAAGTTCGGGTGGTAGATCTTGGCCGTGCACCGCACCTTCGGTGGCAGCATCGGGTAGTTGTCGTCCACCAGCACCGTGAACGGAAACACCCCGCCCACATACGGCCCGTCCGGCGGTGTCAACTCCAACCGGAAGTTCATCGGATCGCTGGGTACGTCAAACACCACCTTGATCGACGGCGGCGTATCCAACGCCGTGATGTCCTTCTGCACGCGGAGCTGCGCCGGCGTCAGCAGCCGCCCCGACGCCGCCGCCGCCGCCTCGGCAGCCTTCTTCTTCTGGAGAGCACGGATGCCAAGCTGGGGTTAGTACGGGCCGCACGCGCACGCCGCGCAACATACCATATGAATAGTGGTGGCAAAGGCGATGCGTCCATATCTCCGCGCCATGCAGGGCTCCTCGCGCGACGCCGCAGTGCGCGGCTGGGACCCGGCGCTCGGCGTCAAGGCCGTGTCGCAGACGCTGCTTGAGCAGCAGGTGGCAGAGGAGGCGGCAGAGACGGTGCGGCAGCGCGAGGGCGAGTTGGAGGAGCGCCGCTTGGACAAGGCGCGCACCCGGCTCGCGGCGTTGGCCGTCAAGCAGCGCGAGTTGGAGGAGCGGTTGGGGCCGCACACCAAGTTGAGCGTGCGCCGGCGCGTGGAGACTGCGTTGGCAGACCTTGCGCGCGAGATGCGCCAGGCGGAGGACGAGGAGACGGGCATCCGGCGCCGCATGGAGGGCGCGCGCGACGAGTCCGAGACCGAACAGGACTTCTTGGTGCGCACCGGCCAGGTGACGGGGTTCGGCACGCGCGGCGGGTGGGACGACGGGGAGGCCAGCGGTATGTCGCACGTGCGCTTGCGGGACCCGGGCGGCGACGCGCAGACGGCGGACGACGGCGACATGGACTTGTACCGCGCTCGGTACCGTGCGTGGGAGGCGGCACGGCTGGAACACCGCACCGGCAGTGGCGCATCCGTCCTCCCAGAGTACCGACGCCCGCACCCAGACATCCCGTCGCTTGCTCTCTCCCCGACGTACTCGCTCCCCGGCGACCTCCACCCGCTGCTCTTCCCGTACCAGAAGACCTGCGTCCAGTGGCTCTACGAGCTCCGCGAGCAGGCCACCGGCGGCATTCTCGGCGACGAGATGGGTCTTGGCAAGACAGTCCAGGTGGTGCTGTTTCTCGCCGGGCTCCACCACCTGGGTCTCTGGGACAAGCCCGCCATCGTCGTGTGCCCGGCCACCGTGCTCCAGCAATGGGTCAAGGAGTTCCACCGGTGGTGGCCGCCGTTCCGCGTCGTGGTGCTCCACCGCATCGGCAGCGGGTTCCGCGACACGCAGCTCCCCGACGATCATCTCGACGGCTATCTCCTGGACCTGGAGCTTGCGACGCTTCTGCTGGCCCACCAGCTTGCACAGAGCGTGGTGGAGCACGGCCATGTGGTGGTCACGACGTACGCCGGGGTCCACAGCTATGCCGACTGGCTCACCAAGATCGAGTTTGGCTACGCGGTGCTCGACGAGGGCCACCGCATCCGCAACCCGGACCTGCTCGTGCTGCTTGACTGCAAGCGGCTCCGCACCCGCAACCGGCTCATTCTCCTGGGCACGCCCATCCAGAACAACTTGGTTGAGTTGTGGCTGTTGTTTGACTTTGCGTGTCCTGGACGGCTTGGCACGCTTCCGGTGTTCCAGCAGCAGTTCTCGGTGCCCATCTCGGTGGGCGGCTATGCCAACGCCACAAACGTGCAGGTGGAGACGGCGTACCAGTGCGCAGTGGCGCTCCGGGAGTTGGTGTCGCCTTACTTGCTCCGGCGGGCCAAGAAGGACGTGGCTCAGGACCTCCCGGAGAAGCTGGAGATGGTGCTCTTTTGCAGCCTCACAGAGGGCCAGCGCGAGCACTACCGCCGCTTTCTCAACCTGGCGGAGATGGAGCGCATCTCCAGCGGCAAGCGCCAGATGTTGTACGGGATTGACATTCTCCGCAAGATCTGCAACCACCCCGACTTGCTCTTGCTTGCGGGCCACCGGCGCAAGCCCGAAGACTACGGCAACCCGGAGCGGCTGGGCAAGATGCAGGTGGTGGGCTCGCTTCTCGCGCAGTGGCAGGAACAGGGCCGCAAGGCGTTGGTGTTTGCGCAGACCCGGCAGATGCTCGACATTCTCGAGCGGTACGTGGGGCTGTTGGGGATTTCGTATCTCCGGATGGACGGCACGACGCCGGTGCAGCAGCGCCAGGAGCTTGTGGAGCGCTTCAACAGCGACCCGCACCTCGGGGTGTTTGTGCTCACCACCAAGGTGGGCGGGTTGGGGGTGAACTTGACGGGGGCGCTGCGCGTGGTGATCTACGACCCGGACTGGAACCCCAGCACGGACCTCCAGGCACGCGAGCGGGCGTGGCGCTTGGGGCAGAAGCAGGACGTGGAGATCTACCGCTTGATGGTGTCGGGGCTGATTGAGGAGAAGATCTACCACCGGCAGATCTTCAAGCAGTTGTTGGCGAACAAGATCTTGAAGGATCCGCGCCAGAAGCGCTTCTTCAAGACGAACGAGTTGCACGACTTGTTTCTGCTTGACGAGGAGAGCACGCCGATGGCACCACAGAGCGATAGCGCGTTCCTGAAGGTGGCGGCCGCGGCCGGCGTGCTGAACGTGGAGGCGTACCGCGGCGAGGAGCCGTCGGGGGGGACGATCATGGACCGCGTGTTTGACGGCGACGAGCCGGTCAGCGAGCCGGCGGCGGGCGCGGGCGCGGTGGCGCAGCGAGAGGCACGGATGGTGGCGAGCGAGGCGGTTGCGGCGGTACGCCAGCTGCGGCGTGAGACACGGCGCGCGCGTGTGGGGGTCCCCACGTGGACGGGCAAGCACGGGCGCGCGGGGCGTGGGGGACAGGCTGCGGGGGTGTCCAAGCCGGCCGTGGGCGCGGGCCTGCCGGGCGCCGCACAACGGCAGGCCCTGCGACCCGCGACGGCACCGGAACGGCCACGGTCGGTGTTTGGCAGGGTGGGGGCGCCACCGCCGCGGATCCCCCCGCCGCCGCGGCCGGGTCTCGAGGGCGTGGACGAGACAGAGCTTGTGGACAAGGTGCGGGCGTATCTCGCGCTGCGGCCGGACCGGTGGGCGCCGTCGCACGACGTGCTCGGAGCCGCGGGCGTCAAGATGACAGGCCATGCCGATGCGACGGCCGTGCGGCGGATGCTCCAGCAGGTGGCGGTGTGGGACCGGCAACGGATGGGGTGGGTGTTGCGGGACTAGCCAAAAACAAAAAGCACCGTACCCGGGACTCGAACCCGGAATCTTCCGCTTAGGAGGCGACTGCCCTACCATTGAGCTAGCACGGCGAGTTTGCGGCGGAGAAAGATGGCCTGTTTGTGGGTCGAGCAGAGGACATGGCTCGTGTTCCCGTCAACAAGAGCGTCAGGGCGTGTATTTGAACGACGGTAGAGACAGGTGGGTCTGTTAAAAAACTTTAGCGGAACAAGGGTGTTGCAGGTGGCGCCGTGCGGGCGGCACACGCCGCGGCGTCTCCACGCACCGCTCGGCAAAAAGGCCGCCTCCCGGCCGCCGCCCCGCATCGCACAGCGTCCAGCACGCCACTCCAAACGCCGCCCCCGTCCTCCTGCGCTGCTCCGTGCCCAGCAGACGCCCCCACAGCACCGGTCGGAGTTTGGTCCGCGCTCCGGTATGCACGTGTCCGGTATCACGCGTCCTGCATGCACGTCCCCCGCTTCCCCCACAATCCCCACTTTCATGGACGACTTCTTCGTGGACCCCGACTCGCCCTTCGAGGTGTACGTCCGGATGAACGGCGATGCGGAGAAGGACTACTGCTTTACGGTGACGGCGGGCTCCACGTTCGAGGACCTCTACAAGATCTTTGACACGCTTCCGCTCCTGCTCCGGCCGTCGGTGTTCTACCACCCGCGGCCCGTGGGCTTCCAGGTGAGCGTGGAGCCCGGGTTTCTCACGCGCGAGGGGCTGTTGTTGTTCCACTCGCGCGCCACGGCTCCCGAGAACCTTGTGGGGGTGCAGCCTGCCGACGCCATCCACACCAAGTGCTGGCCGGGCCAGTTGATCGTGCCCGTGTGGGAGCACAACAGCTTCAACGACTACCTGGTGGTTGCGTTTCTTGCGGCGTGGTTGTACACGGATCTTCCCGACGCGATCCTGCCCACGCCGGGCCAGTGCTTGACAAACCAGGTGGGGCGGATCGCCTCGCACGTGGTGCGCCACTTTGACACGACGATGGCACAGGAGATGCTCGACGAGAGCAACACCCTTGCGACGGGGTGGCTGCAGTACCTCTTTTTCGCCGTGCACCTCGTCAAGTGCGTGCTGATCTACTTCTTTCTCTACGCGGGCTTGTTCAACCCGTACCGCTTCCTGTTCTTGGGCCGGCTTGTGCAGACGCGCACGGTGCGGGACTTGACGCGGGAGGAGTTGGTGGAGATTGGGTGGACGGGGCTGCGCCGCGCGCTCCTGAACGAGTACCGCGAGTACTACCGCGAGTACTACATCAAGAAGCACGGCGGCATTGTGCCGGCGTCCAAGGCGGGCTTGTTCAAGCAGTTGACAAGCATGGGCGTGGTGTTGGGCAAGGGCGAGGGCTTTGCCACGCCGATCAACGCCAAGCCGGAGGACGCGGACCCGCGCCGGTTTGTGCTCTCGTTCGACTACCTCGCGAAGGTGGGCGACGAGTTGGAGCGGCAGTTGGACGCGGGCGAGGACGAGGCGGAGAAGGTGAAGGAGTTCCGGCGCTACGGCTTGATGGAGGCCACGGCCGAGATCCGCGAGCGCTTCTTGGACCGCTTGAGCTACGGCAACGGCGACATCGACGTGTAGTTGGATGCAGGACTGAAGATTCGTCATGCTTTGTGCGGTGTGCGGCGCGGCGGGGCGGTACCGCTGCCGGTGCGGCGTGCGCTACTGCCTGGTGGCGTGCTTCAAGCGGCACGAGCACGTGGACGCGGCGGGCGCGGGCGTGGGTGCGGTGGGCGCGGGTGCGGCGGGCGCGGCGGGAGACACGCGGAGGGCGGACGGAGCGTCCGCGCAAACGGCCGTCTCTCTGCTCGAGCTCGACCTGCGCATCCAGGCGCTCCTCGGGGAACCCGCTCTCGTGCCCCATCTCCGGCGCTTGTACGAGATCATGACCGATGCCGCGGTGGCGAAGGAGCACACCGCCGATGGGCGCATGGACGTGGCGTTGCGCCGCATCGAGGAGCTCCGCGCCGGCGGAAAGGACGCCAACGAGTTGGTCGAGGCGTTTTGCCAGTGCGTGGAGGATCTGGCGGCTCTGGCAGGTCCCGGGGAGGGGGCGGGCCCCGGGTCGTCGGGAAAGGGGTAGTCTGCAGAGCGCCGCCGTGGTTTCCGCGCCGGCTCCCGTGCACAGAGCGTTCCACAATACACGGCACGCGCGGAACCACTGCCCGCCAGCAGCCGCTCCTGTGGCCGCCGCTGCAAGTCCGCCACGCTGCCACCCTCACAGGGGCCTCACGCCCGCATTTTCCTTTTCCTGCTGTCGTGGCTGTGGCGGAGAGGACGCTGCCCACCACCTGCAGCGCTGCGGTGTCCGGTTCGATGCCGGCGTGCGGGAGCCATTTCTGTCTGCGTAGGCGACAGGAATCTCCCGGCAACAGTGGCGCCAAACCTCAGGGGAGCGATCCAGCAAGGACCGCCACCCGTCGGTAGGCGTTCCGGACGGCACCGCGGCTGCTGGAGGCCGGTGGGCGTTCATCGACCCACGTTCTTTTTTGCTCTATGTGTGGGTCTCCCGCACCGCACCCGCCCGCCGCACAAGCTCTGCCGGCGCCACCTTCACCGCCGCCCCCACCGCGACCGCCTCCCGCGCCACGAGCTCCACCAAGTCCCCGTCCACAACCCCCACTGCCGGCCCGTACGCCCCCCGGAACGCCGCCTGCAGCCGCCGCGTGCACAGCGCAAACCGCTCCCGCGCCGCCTCCTCCACCCGCCGCAAGAACCGGCCCTCCACGCCCGACTCCACCGGCACCAACGCCCCCACAGACCCGAGCACCCCCGCGTACACCACACACGGCGCCCCGCCCTCCACCAACCGCCCAAACACCACCAGCGTCGCCACGTCGCCCGTGTGCATGTGCACCACGCACTCCATGCGGTGCCCGCCCGTCCCGTACTCGTCCGCCAGCTCCAGCGCCCCCGCCCCGAGCCGGAGCACCCACACGTTCCCGTGCTTGTCGCTCCCCGCCACCGTGCGGTAGTCGCAGCAGCTGAGCAGCGTGACGTGCCGCGCAACATCGTCCCGCGCAACAGCCACGAACCGGTTGTCGTGCGGCTGGTAGTTGAGCACCGTCACCGACCGCCGCGCGTCTCCCACGCACACCCGGTCCCCGCCCATCGCCACCACCCGCACAAGCCGCGTCGCGTCCGCCACCGTCGTCACGCACTTGCGGAGAAGCTGCCGCTGCCCCAACCCGTAGACCCGGAGCTGCGTCCCCACCGCCACGAGCACCCCGTCCCGGAACGCCACCATCGCCAGGGGACTCGTGTCCACGGCCGTTGTGTGGAGAAACTCGAGACCCGCCGCCCCGTGCCGGAACACACGGAGCCCCGGCGCCGCTCCTGCCGTCGCCACCACAAGATAGTCCCCGTCGTGCGGCGGGAACCGGCACGAGCACACCGCTGTGAGGGGCGCGTCGAGTGCCGTCGCCACCGTGCCGCCAAAGTCCGCCGCCACCACGTGTACCGCCAGCACCGTTGCCGACGACTCGCCCACCACGAGCCCGTGCGGCGTCTCCACCACTGCACGCGGCGTGCGTGGCACCGCGAGCCGCACCTCCACCCACGGCTCCAACCGCCGCACCCCCACCACCTGCAACTCGCCGCCCGAAACCCCCACCACGCCCTCGGGACAGTCCGCGCTGCTGAAAAAACACCCCGTCGTGAGCGCCGTGTCCACGCGGTACGTGCTCCCCGCCACCTCCACCCACGCTGCCGTGCTGAACGCAAGCACCGCCGCCCGCCCACACACCACGGCCGGCGCCACCTGCACCGGCTGCGTGCCGAGAAAGCGTGTCCGTGGCTCCCCGAGCGCCCCTGTTGCGTCCACATCGCTCCGCATGTACACCCCAGACGCAAGGCCAATGTGGAGCCGCCCGTGTGCAACGCACACGCTGCTGGGCGACGACGGGAGCGCTTGGAGCGCCACCGTCGCCATCTCGGGCGTTTCCAAGTCCACGAGCCGCACCATCCGGTCGTCCAGACCAATCGCAAGGAAGCGTGCCCGGATCTCGCCCTCCCGGGGACATGCCACGCCCACACAGGTGATATACCCGTCCACCGCCACCGTCCCGCTCGGCACAAGCGCCGTCCCCAGCGGCACGAGCACCGCCACGTCGCGGTTCGAAAGCGCCACGGCCAACTGCTGGTTGGAGCCCAGCGCCGCCACCACCCTCACCCCTGCCGGCGGCGTCCACTCAGACACGCACTTTCCCTCCACCACAACCCGCGCGCCGCCCGCATGCACCTGCACGAGCAACAGCGCGTCCATCTGCACCACCGCGAGCGTGGGCACGGCGGTCACAAACCCCGACTCCTCCACCTCCTCCACGCTCTCTCCGATCGACAACACGAGCGTCGCATCGGCAAACGACAAGACAAGCAACTCGTGGAAACGGCTTGCGCGCGTGGCTGCCGCCGTGAACACGCGCTCCGCCACCGCCGGGAGCGGCGCCAGCACGAGCGGCTCCACGGGAAGAGCGCGCCGGATGCGGCTCACGTGGCCGGGACCCGCCACTGTGAGCTCGGTGCCGCCGAGCACCGCGGCCGTGATGGCGCCACCGGTGGCCTCCTCAACAAGAGCAAGCAGGTCGCTCCCGGGATCGAGCGACTCGAGCTGGTGGAGCGCCGTCCCGCCAGTCACCGGCGCCAGCACAAGGTGTCCGGACCGGAGCATCACGAGCCCGCGCGCAGGCGCAATGGTGGCGTAGAGCGCGATGGCAATGCCCGACACGGTGAGCGTGTCCACGTCCACGCGGTGGTCGAGCGTGACAACGTAAAGCCCGCCGTCGGTGGTGTGGATGAGGGCAAAGTGGCGGTTCTTCATGCGATGCACTGCGCCAGTCACGGCCGGTGCAGGGAGGGCGGTGGCGACGGGCGCATGGTGCGGGTGGTGCCACGAGAGCGCCTCGCCGAGCACAAGCACGCCGCCGGGTCCGTGGGAGCCCGCCGGCAACGCAAGCAAGGCCTCCCCGCGCACAGACTCGTGCTTGCGCCGCACAACGCGGTTCAACCCGAGATCAAGCTCACTGAGAAGCACGCCGCGCGCGTCCAACGTCGCAAACACCGGGTTGTCGTAGCCCACGTCCAAGCCCACACAGGCAATCACGCAGCCGGGCCGCGTGGCATCGACTGCAGACCCGAGCTCGCCGTCGGTCACCACGTGGCACAAGCACGTGTTTTCAAGCGCACACGCCATGATGGCGCGGCCGTGTGGGTCGGCAGCGAGCGCGGCCATGGGCGCGGTGCGACGGAGGCCGGAGCGGAACACAACGTCGCTCAGCACGGGCACAAGCGCACCGCCGCGCCATCCAAGCAACACCACCACGCCCAGGTCGCTCGCCACCGCAAGGAGGTCGTGGGGCGTCAGGCGCACCGTGACGAGCGCGGTGATGGAGGACCACGTCTGTGTCTCCCACACCACGGCAAGGGCGTCGTCGCGCACCGCGTGGAGCCGGAGCCACAGGCCCGCGGCCACCGCCACCTCCTGCGTGCCGCGGAAGTTGCCGGCCGCCATGGCGCTCGCCACCGAGGCGCCGCGGAGCGTCGCGGCGTACGTGAGCATGGAGCGATGAGTTTGCAGCCGTGTTGGAACGCCCTACATGAAAGTGTACACAGATACGGGACCGCTGGAGCGGCGGCGGTCGATTAGACGCTCCCGGCCCCGCTGGGGAGCCCGTACTCGCACGCATCGAACTCCTCGATCTCGCCGCGGCCGGGTCGCAAGCGCAACCACTGCATGCGCTGGCCGCCCACGGCGGTCTCGTGCACCTTGAAGCCAAAGCAGCGCGGCTCGTACGTGCCGTGCTCGCGCTCCTCGATCATGCTGCGGATCTCGCCAAACACCTTGAGGAACATGCCGGGTAGCGAGGTGCCAAAGAAGGCGCCGTCGATGTTGAGGTACTTGGAGGACAGCGGGAGGTACACGTCGTTGCAGCATGCGCAGTAGAGGCGCACCGTCTCGCGTCCGGGCAGGTCGTGGCGCCCAACTGGGAGAAGCGGCATGGTGTCGCAGAGCACCCGCGGACACGTGCCGAACTCGGCGTTCTCAAACTTTTGCGCCACCATCGCAAGACCGTGCTTGGTGAGTACGTAGCGCGCGTGGATGAGCCCGTAGAGAAGCTCGGCCGAGTGCTCGATGATGGGGAGAAGCGTGCGGGTGTCCTTCTGGTGCACGCGCGCCATCTCCTCCACGTCGTCGTAGTCGAGAATGAGGTAGAGCGCCTCGCGGTAGTACGGCACCATCGCCAGGAGCCCTGTGAGGTTGAAGTCGTCCTCGATGTACGCGGGAGGGATGGGCACAAAGAACTCGTGCCCGAACAGCTGGCAGAACGTGGTGATCCACAGCTGGAGGTCCGAGCCGGAGGACATGGGAAAAGGTGCAGATGAGTTGCGTTTGCAGATGTGCGTGCGGAGCGCGATGCGTGCGGGACGCGGCGCGGCCGCCTCGGGTCTAGGTCGCTACGCGGGTGTGCCGCCCGGCGTGTTGCTCGGCGTGCTGTCCGCCGCGGCGCTCTCCGCGGGCGCCTCTGCCTTCCCCCCCGCCGGCGCCCCCGTCCGCGCCCACTCCACCGCCGCCTCCGCCCCCCGCTCAACCTCCTTCACCACCGCCCCCACGCAGAACAACCACATCCCCACCCCCACAACGCCCGCAGGGTGGAACGGCAACCCCAACCCCCACTCCACTGCCAGTGGCATCACCCCCTGCACCACCACCAAGTGCTCCTTCCGGTACATTGCCCGGCAGTACCACACCGGTGCCGCCGTCGTGAGCGTCACGCCCCACAGGACCGCGCGGCCAAACACCCCCCGCTGCCGGCCAACCTCCTCCTCCAACCCCTCCTTCTCCTTGCCCAACGCATCCAACCGCCGCTTCAACTTGGTCCACTTGGCGTACTGGTCCTGCGGCGACACGCTGTTGCGCTCCCGCGCCACCGCCAGCATCTCCCGCACCACCGCCCGGTGCCGTCCCACCGCCCCCGACCCCCCGCACCACACAAACCACGTCCAGAGAAACCCCGCGATCGTGTCCCGCCCCACGCGGCGCACCGCCGCCTGCACGAGCACAAGCACAAGAAGAAGCGTCGTGAGATGCATGAATATTCCGTCCTACCGCGCCGCGCTCCTCACACGCCGCGCCTCACACGCCGCGCACAATGTCGTAGAGCTCGTACAACCGCATGCGGTCGTCGCCCCCGTGCACCCACTCCCCCACCTTTCGCCCCCACCGCTCGTGCTCCCGCTCCCACCCCCGGAGCATCGACGCCGTCACGCTGTACTCGTCGCGCACCTCGAACCCGTCGTGCGAGCTCGCCGTCGACGTCGACGCCGCCCGCCGCGGCGCCGCCGCCAGAGCCGCCTCGAGATCCTCCACCCCCGCAAACGGGTCCTCTTCAGGCGTCTCCGACACCCACCGCATGCGGTCTGCGTCAAACACCATCCCGGCCGCCGGCTCTACCGGCTTGTCCGCCGGCCGGATGAGCCGCGGCGCCGCGAAGCGCCTGAGGTCCGCATCGTTGCCCTCCCATGTGCGCGTCGCGGCATTGAACCGCATCGTCGGGTGCGCCGCCGGGGCGTCTGTGAACCGCACAAGCCGCGGCGGCTTGCGCAGCAGCTTGTGCTGGACCGGCGGCTCTGCAAACTTGGCAAGCGGCACGCGCACGCGCCGGCTGGTGGCCCGCTCGCCCTTGAGGTCCATCGCCGAAAGCGACTTGGTCAATGTGTGCACGTCCGCCGCAGGGCGCGCCGAGCCGCGTCCCAGACCGTGCCGGCTCCGGCTCCCGGAGCCCACCTCCCACGACGACGCAGAGCGCCGGATCTGGCGGGCCCGCGCCGCCGTGCCTGTGTGAATGCGGTGCTCAAACTCGCCGCCCGCGAGATCGAACCCGTCCTCGAACTCGTCGCTCTCGTCGTCCTCGAGCCGCAACGTGGGCTCGCTCGCCTTGCGCCGCACCCGCACCGTCTCCTGGGCCATCTCCTGCCACACCTGGCGGCCGAGCTGGGCCATGCGCCGCCCGAACCGCGAGCGGAGATCAACGTCGTCCTCGAGCTCAAAGTCGCTCTCCACGTCCGTCACCAGCGTGTTGGGCGACTCCTGGCTCTGCTTCACTGGCGACGGCCGCGCCGCGCCGCGCAGCCCGAGCCGCGGCTGCAAGGGCGTCTGGAACGCGTCTGTATCGAATCCATCCTCGGGGTCGCTTTCCCATCTCCGCAACGTCTCCTCGCCCGTCAACGTGGCGCCGTCGCTCGGCGTCACCCGTCGTCTGGACATGCGCGTGAGATGCGAGTGAGATGCGAGTGAGATGCGAGTGAGATGCGCACTATGTTTCTAGTCGCGGGAAATGTCCGAGAGGACGCGGCCGCCCACGAGCGTCTCCTCGACAATGCCCTGCACCATCCGGGGCTCCACCCGCCCGTACCACGTCGACCCGCGTGGGAGTCGCTCGTCAAAGAGAAGAAGAATCCCGGCGTACACGTGGCCGCCCACGTGCGAGCAGGTGCCGAGCCGCCAGCCGCCGAGGTCGCGCCGCCCGAGCACCGCCCGGAGCTCGTCGATGATGGCTGGCGCAAGCACGCCGCAGCGGCGGTCGCGGTTGAGGTGCCCGCACACAAGCGCGAGGTTGGACGGCACCGGCGTCGCCACGAGCGGGCGTGCCGCCGGAACAGACGCCGCGGGGGCTGCTGCCGGCACGGCTGCCGGCTTGCTCTTGCGGAACGGGTTGTACACCTCCTTGGGCACGTAGTCCTTCGGCACCAAGAACTCTTGGACAAACTGGGGCACCTGCTCCCGCGTCAAGTCGAGACGCACGCGGTCGGGATAGACCTCCACGACGGCGCTCCCGTCCTCGCTCTCGCCCTCGGGGAGCGGAGCAGCGCCATCCTCGTACACGTAGCTGACCATGATCGGGTGCTCGGGGCTGAACTGGGCGCGCTGCTGCGTCACCGCCTCCAACACGCTGCCGGTCGTCGAGAGCTCCAAGCGGCCGGGCCACGTGTGTGGCGGGCGGCGGGTGAACACCATGACGTGTTTCCACGCGGCCGAGCGGGTCCCGGCAAGCGGCTGGTCGCTGAGCGGGAAATCGTCGCCGAGCTCCGGCCGGCAGTAGGTGCAGCCGGTGTCGTACGCAGGCGGCGGCACGGACGCGGGGACGGGCCGGTAGTGGCGGCGGAGGAGCGGGGGGGCGCGCGCTCGGGATAGACGGAGCATGGAAGGAGGCGCGGGGACCGCGAGGAGACTGGGGCGCAGGGCGGCGAGGGCGCAAGGTTGCATTTATAAGGCTCGGAGATTAGTGCCAGATTTGGCCGTCGGCGAGGCCGTTTGTCAGCAGGCCCGGGACACGGCACCGCGGGCAGAGCCCTCCAGGAGACCATCGCGGCCGCCGGGCCCGTCGCGGCCGCCAGAACGCCTGCAGCCGGCTGTCCAGCGCACGTAATAGATAGATTGGTGTATAGAGCGCACTCCCCCGCCCTACATGTCCAAGAGGCCGTACCAGATGTAGCCGGGCACGGTCAGGGAGGCAAACATGGCGCCCGCCACCGACGCAAGCACGTACTTGATGATCACAAAGCTGGGGATGAATCTCAATCTCATGGTGGGAGGAGTGGGTGTAAGCGACAAAAAGACGGCGCGTGGTTGGATGGCACCCGCGGCGGTGCGCACACGACGGGACGTGCATTCCGGGCGCGCTGGTGCGGCGGGTCTACGCAGCGCCGCCCCACACGTTCTTGCCGCGGTAGGAGACGCCGGGCACCTTGACGCGGAAGAGGGCGCCGCCGAGGTCGCCCGGGACGCTGCCCAACTTGTCGACCTCGCGGTGGTGGAGGTCGGCGGTGGTGACGAACATCTCGTCGCCGGCGGGGCCGCCGAAGGCGACGCTGGTGATCCGCTGTGCCGGGAACTCGAACTGCTGCACGAGCGAGCCCTGGGCGTCAAAGTGGAAGACGCGCAGCGAGCCAAACACCGCGATGAACACGTCGCCGTTGTCGACGCGCACCATGCCGTCCGGCTGCGGCGATGCCATCTCGGGGATCACCTGGGTAAAGTCCACCACCACCTCGGGGTTGGTGAGGCGGTACCCCGCGGCGCCCTTCTCGACGGTCCACTTGTTGAGCTTGAAGGCCATGCTGTCCACCCAGTACGCGGTCGTGCAGTCGTCCAGGAACTCGAGGCCGTTGGGAATGTCCAACCCGCCGTCCACCACGACCGCCACGTCGCCGCTGGGGTCGATGCGGTACAAGCTCCCCTGCGGTTCCGGCGTCGTCATGATGAAGTCGCGCATCGTGCCGATCCAGAACAGCCCGTCGGGCGCCACCGTGCCGTCGTTCAGCCGGCTCTTCGACTGGTCGCCGGGGAAGTCCTTGGTGTAGGTGAAGCGGCCGGTCGCAAAGTCTACAAAGCCGTAGCCATTGCTGACGCCGCAGACGTACACGCCGGGCTTGGCCGTCAAGCCAATCACACCCACGGACGTGCCGAGGTTGATCGCCTCGTGGTCGGAGTAGCCCTCGGGCGTCAACGCGACGCGGTGCACCTCCTGCGCAATGATGTCGACCCAGAGCACGTGGCCCGTGCGCGGGTCGTACGTCGCGCCCTCGGAGAGGCGGCCGCGGAGGTTGACGAACGGGGTGGTGATCTTGGTCGTGGGAACAGACATTGGGGGTGGGGTAGTGCAGGCGTGCGTTGGCACAGGCGTCACCTGGCGCGACCAGCTACGGAGAATTGCCGGGGACTCCGGCGGGACAAAGTGTTCCGGGGTGCGATGCGATGGAGCGATGGGGCGCGCCGGGGACACGGCGGGCGCGCCGTCTACCCCACAACGTCCTCCATCTCCTCGTCCTCCTCGTCCTCCTCGGCCTGCTTCTCGCCCTTCTCCTGCTCCCAGAGAATCTTGGTCTCCTTCCTGAGCGTGTACCGCGACGTGTACGGGCCCTTCTTGATCAACACGGCAATGCTCTCGAGCACCTCCTTGAGGTAGCTCTCGGGCTGGTGCGTCCGCTCCTTCAACCCGCGCATGCTCCAGTACTCGTACTCCTCGAACAAGCCAAACAACACCTGGAGCAACTCCGGGCGGTCCATTCTCGTGGCGCGGTCGTTGATGTCCTTCGACGGCCGCGAGCTCTGGAGGAACAGCTGGTTGCCGGTGCCGCGCAACAGCGGCCCTGTCGTGGCCTGCGTCACGCCCGGGATCTCGTCGAGCAACGTGACGGTAGGCCGCAGGCGCGTGCTCGGCATGCTCATGCGTGTGATCTTGTTGATGTTGGCGTAGTTGCGGTCGTTCCTGGCGGGGATCATCTGGCAGTCCTTCACCACCGTGCCCTCCATCTTGGTGTACTTGGGGATCGTGCGCACGAACGGGATGTACTTGCGGTTGCCCATGGCGGACTCCATCTGCTCCGGGCTCCGCCACGAGCGCTCGCGCCAGATCTTCATGCGCTCCTCCTGCCGCTTCTCCAGCTCCGTCTGGAACTTGAGCTCGGGCATGTCCGGCATCTCGATTGCGTGCGTCTCCACTGAGTACTCGGTCGTGTTCTGCTCCCGAAACACAAACTGGTTTGGCGGGTGGTTGGCCAAGACGTTGAGGTCGTACACCCGCGGAAGGTCCTTGGCCTGTGTTGTGTCCTTGCGCTTGCGGCTCCCAATCACCGTCTCGGTCGTCAGCACCGCAATCTTCTGCCCCGTCGCGGTCGTGCCCGCGGTCGGCACGCGCGTGTCGCGCTCCATGCTCATTTCCAACTCGCGCTCCATCGCCTCGAGCACGCCCGTGTCCACCTCCATCTGGATCTTGCCCAGCGGCTTGGTGACCCGCACCGTGGCGAGCCGCCGGCCAGCGAGGTGCGTCACGTTGTCCTTCCACTTGGACGCGAGGTAGCGCGGGAGCCGGACCATCCAGATCGGCGTGTCGGTCGCCAGGAGGTCCATGTCGAGCGGGTGCGGCGCCCCCGCCACCGCCGGCTCCTCGGTGTCGGACGTGACGAGGTCCTGGTCGAGCTCGCGCTTGACAAGGTCCGGCTCGTGCTTCACGGACATGAAGGAAGAGATGAGATTATTGCTGCTGACATCACGTTCTATACAAATGCACAGACAACGTGCACTTACAAGGTGGTCACCTTCAAGGTAGGAGGGAGCGACTGGGCCAACTTCTTGGCCTTGGAGGCGTCGTTCACCACCAAGGTGTACTGGTACTTGGTGCCGCGGACCTTGAACTTGGTCTGCTTGAAGACCTTGCCGTTGGCGTTGATCTTCTTGTTCACCTTCACCACGGCGGTCTTGACGTCCGCACGGCGGGTGAGCTCCACGAACTGCTTGATGTCCTTGATTTCCTGGGCCATGGTTGGGAGAAGTGGAGGATGTGGAGCAGCGCTGGAAAATCGCTGATGAGGCGCGCGGTGACTCGCTCCTAGGGCTGTGCACGTGATGCGCCCCAAGCCCTTGCGACGCGCCCGCCGCAGCGGTGCGCGGCAGCCCGCAGCGGCCCGCAGCAGCCCGCAGCCCACGTGTTCGTGTCTCATGCCATTAGTCTATCGTGGCCCGCGGGCCGGCGCGGTTGCCGCGTCGTTGCTGGGCACGGTGCGTGGCGCGGCGGGCGGCACGGGTGCTAGCCGAGCGCTGCCTGCCGCCCGCTGCCTGCCGCCCGCTGCCTGCCGCCCGCCGGCTACGCGTCGCTCGCGCCGCTCGACCTCCGCCACTTGCTCAACTTGCGCCCAATCTTGCCGCTCCACCCGCCGGCGCGCAACAGCTGGTGTGACTCGATGCTGCTGTGCCGCGTCAGGGCGCCCAGCTCGCCCCCCTCGCCCGGCTCCGTGTCCACCGCAAACTCCTCCACCGTTGCCGGCGAGAGCGGCGACACCAACGCGCTCGGCCGCCGCGGCGCCCCTGCCGCAAACTCGTAGTTGGGCACAACCCCGACCGACACCGGTGCCGCCGGCGGCAGCCCCGGCCCCCGCACGCTCCGCCGCACGCTCTGCACGTAGTCGCTGTAGCCGTCGCGTAGGAGGTCCGTCACATACTCCAACGCCGGCACCACCGCCTGTCGGTCGAGCGCCGCAAGCTCCTCGTCGTCCGCGTCCGTGTTCACGCGACGGTGGTAGTGCTCAAGCCCCTCGCGCACCTGGCACGGGATGTTCACCTCCTTGGCCAGATTCACGTCCACGTGGCCCGCGTGTACCCGGTGGTTCCACACGGTCCGCCGCGCCGCCCGGTCCGCCACGGGAATGTCCAAGTACTGCTGCACCGCGAGCACGAACTCGAGGTTCTCCAACTGGTGCGTGTGCAGAAGGTACTCCGCCAAGCCAAGCATGTGGTACGGTGGCGGGAGGTGCGGCGTGGCGAGGATCTCCTCGAGCAGCGGGTGCGTCAGGGCCCGCCGCAGCGCTGAGATATCCATCAGGAACAGGGTGTGGTGTGTTCGGCGGCGGCCGGCACCACCGTTATATCTGCAGGTGCCGAGAGATACGGAAACGCAAGCGCAACGGCGGGGATGGGCCAACGGTGCAGCAGAGTGCAGCAAGCAATGTCTCGCGAATGGCGTCACCCCCGCCATGCGATTAGCACCAGCCTGCAGCGCGATGGCGGTGTGGCGGGCACGAGTGTGCCCCCGCGGCGCCCCCGGAGCCGTGCCCGCCACCCCCGACCCCTGCCCCGCATGTCGCCACCCCCGATAAGACCACACCCGCACACAGGATTGTTGTCCGCCGCATGACCGTGCATGCACCGCCCTGCACCGCCCTGCACCGCCCTGCACGCGCGGCAAACAGTGTCCAACCGCCGGCCGTGCCCCTGGTGACCGTTGCGGGCGGGGTAGCGTCCCCGCGCCACCGGCGCGGGGAGCGTGCGGAGCCGCCCACGTGGACGGCTCGAGCGCGTTAGCGCGTGCGTCCGCGTCCTCCCCGCCTGCCCCTGCGCGCGATCAGCGCGGCTCCCGCAGACCGCCCGAGCGGAATAGCGGCCGCGCTGCAGGCGGCACCTGCCGCCACTGTGGGTCCACATAGCGCGCACCAACCGCCGGAACCACCACCAACAGGAGACCCACAAGCAGAACCGCACAGAACATGCACCCGTAGCCAAGGCAGCGTCGCCGCTCCACCCGCCGCACCCGCCGGCCCGCCGGCCGCCCGCCGCCCGCCGTCTGCGGCCGCACCCAGAGCAAGAGCCACAGGTGCCACCGGTCCACGCCCGGCACCAAGAGAAGCGGCACCATCGCGAGCATGAGAACGTGCCCGAGCACCGCGTCCGCCGCAAACTGCAGCAGCTCCACCACCTTCACCACAAACTCCCGGAACGGCTCCACCAACGCCACGAGCCCGAGCCCGCGCCGGTACCACACCCCGCTCCAAAACGCCCGGTTCGGCTGCTCTCCCGGGTGCTCCCGCGCAAGCACGAGCGCAAGCCCCCGAAACACCGCCCGGAGAAAACTGCTCCCACACACCACCCCCACAAGTGTCCGCCGCAACAGAAACCCTTCCAACACATAGAGACACTCCGCCGCTGCAAGGTGGTACACCACCAGAAGCAGGTGCGCCGTCAGTGCCGCCACCCCGCCGCAGCTCCCGCAGCAGCACCCGCACACGGGGCCAATCACCGCCACCACCGTCGCCACCACCGCAAGCGTCGCCGTGTTGAGCACCACCGGTGCAACCGTCACGATCGCAAGCCGCAACACACTGTTCTCGCGGACCTCCACCGTCTCTCCCAGACGGCGCGCGTTCATGAACGCGTACGCCACAAACGCAAGCGCCGCCGACACAAGCGGGCCGCCCACCTCCAGCACCGCAAGCTGCACCCAGTGCGACACCCCCGCCGGCGGCTCGGTTCTGTCGGCGCCCGCTTCGCTCGCGTCGCCCCCGCGCCGGTATCCCGTGAGCCGCGCGCGTCGCGTCTTGGTGTACGCAGCCCACAGCCGTGTGTGTGGCCGCGAGTTGCCCCGCGTCAACCAGCGCACAAACTCGCGGTAGTCGAGCACAAAGCGCGTTGCCACGAACTGGTGCGGGTTGAACAAGAACGGCAGGAGCACAAGCAGCGCCAGCGTGTGCCAGAACCACAAGAGTGCCACCTGCCACATCAGGAGCGACGCGGCAAGAAGCACGAGCACCACCTGCACCCCGGGATACACCAGCCGCGCCGCGTACGCCGTGTACAACTGCACAAACGACACCCGCAGCATGGCCATGCCGCGCCCCGTCGAAATGTACCTGGCGCCGCCAAACACCAAGTCGTCCCGGAGCGCCTGGGCGTATATCTGGCACACAAACACCTCGAAACACGGCGCAAACAGCACGAGGTGGGTGAAGAGCCGGCCAAGCGCCCGCCACACGCCGCGCTCCATCAGCTCCTGCACCACCAACGGCACAAACAGGATGAAGAAGCACACAAACACGCTGAGAACAAACCGCGTGACCCACCCGAGCACCGGTGCAAGCGGCACGCACCCCGCCGGCACAAGCGGGTCCGTCACCGGCTGGTGGCGGCTGTACTCGCACACCACCAGGTCGCTCGCAAGCGCCGCGAGGTTGAGCAACACCACCAT
>JAJMSD010000133.1:0-23649 GCA_030558265.1 [Candida] pseudocylindracea
GTGCGGGTCCACCGGCCCGCCCCAGTCCGTCCGCGCGTACATCCCAGCGCACACCACCTCCTCCGTGCTGCCAAACAGCCGCACGCCACTCCGTATGTACAGCGTCTCAGGAACAAACAGAACAAACATGTCTCCCTACTCAGCCAAACTGGTTTCGGCTCGCATGTGTTTGTGGCGGCTATGTCGACACCAATCGGCTGAAACAAGCAATAGCGGGGTTAGCCGGATGCGCCTGCACTACCCGGCTACGGTACTACCGAGGAGTATGGGTGGTCTGTATCGGTGGCAGGAGCAATGTCGTCGAGCTCCAAGCCGCTTTTGGCGACCACGGCATCAAGTGGAATGCTTCCCGTTGGCCGCAACACATACGCAACCAGCAGCCTCACCACGAGGTCGAGCATGAACTTCGAAAAGTAATAGAGGCTGGGGAACAACCACCAGCTCGTCCTGGGGCTCTCATAAACAAGCACCAACATGGCGACAGCCGACCAGCACATCTCTCCCACGACCGATGCAATGAGCACATTCTGCAACCTGACGTAGACCGCGGCCCGGTCCGGGTGCCGCTCGCAGAGCACACGGCTGCCCTGCGATCCCCTGTGCAAGATCTGCACGAGCCAGATACCGGCAACCACACACACCGGCATGGCATAATAAATGACTGGGAGGCCCATCTCCAAGGCGGCGTCTCGAAGCAGGAGCGCCGCCATGACGAACACTGAGAGCCACGTGATCTTCCAGACAGTCGCCCGCTCCATCAGGGAGTACACCACGCCATAGCCATCGTTGGCTGCCACAATCCCTGCCACAAACATGGTGTACATGGCGTTGGCCCACAAGTTCATCACCACCATAAGCACCGACACGAACGTGCTGCTGCCGGCAGCGTTCCGAATCCAGCAGAAGAGCATTGTGAAAAGACTCCCCACTTGCAAGGCGACAAAGTACCAGAAGATGAGCAGGTGGAACCTTGTGGCGGTGCCCTTGTGCTTCGACATGGCCCTGACGTACGCCATCACGCACACTCCATAGATCGACGTGAGGATCCAGTAGACATACGGCATCGGCATGGCGGCTGCCTCAAGGTGCCCGTGTGCGTTCCGGAACTCGACCGTCCCGGAGTACGCCCCCTCCAGGTGCGTCGCCACGCAGTAGTACCCGGTCGCGTTCACGGGATACGGCGTGCTGCTCTCGCCCGCCGCCAACCGGAACGTGCGGATGGACCCGCCTGCGGCATCCACAATGAACTCCCCACGCTGCGCCCGCTCGCACACCCCCGCCGCCACCGCCTCCTCGCCGCAAAAGTACCGCTTCCTCCCGTCCTCCTCAGCCCCGATGTGCGCGTGGTCTGCGTACTCGTACACGGCAACGTCCGCAGCGCCCCTTCCGAGCACCACCTGCACATGCGGCTCCACCGCCCCGCCCCACGCTGCGCGTGGGTACATCCCCTGGCACACCACGCGGCTCGAGCTGCTCACGGGCACAACCCCCAAAGGCACCGTCAGGCTTTCCAGGAAAAAGGGAGCAAACATGGCCAAGCTTTTGGAAGCTTGTTTCGTCGCATTACAGGACATACCCCGCTTTCTGCTCGTCTATCTGGCAAGGAGAGTGTCGCGGGCCAGGTCCCCGGCCTGGTCCTCGGGAAGCAGCTCGAGCCGGAAGCTGTCGAGGTTGGTCTCGACGTCGTGCTGCTGATACAGACCGCGGGCCGCCTCGGCCAAGGGCGCCGAGCCCGGCAGCACGAGAAAGCACACGTACACCACCACCACGGCGTACCAGAAACTGGCGTTCGCCGCCAACACCGTCTCGAGGTGCGCGAGCGAGTCGGTGGCGTAGCTCCGCGCGCGGAAGGTCAACACGCCGATGATCCGGATCACGCCCTCGCCCACCAAGATCACGCCGCAGCAGTACATCAACGGGAACGTGTCGCACCACTCCTCCGGCACCGCCCCCGTCTTGGTCCGCCGCGCGCGGTTCTTGGCGTACAAGCACGCACAGATGCGGCAGAACCACGCCGCCGTCACCACCACGAGCGGGACCCAGTAGTGGCCCTCCACGTGCCGCGGGTACGCCACGTAGTCCGGTGCGGCCTTGAAGGCGGCCGCGCCAAACGTGGCAAGGCCAAACAGGAGATGCTCCCACACGACCGCGCGGTCCACCGGCACCAGGCTCACGCCGTAGCCGTGCGCCACGAGCGCGAGAAGAAACCACGTCCCGGCGTACTTGACGCACTGGAGGACAAGCACCACGCCCCACGCCTTGTGCACGGTGCCCGTGACACCTGCGCGGTTCTTGGCGTGGTAGTATGCCCACTGGACCAAGTAGTCGGCGAGGAGGAACACGAGCCACGCGAAAAACACCTTCTGGAGCGGGAGGAGCCGGCCACGGTGGCTGCGCACCAACGCGCCGTACACGGCGGTGCAGAGGGCGTAGAGGAGCGTCAAGCCGCCGGAGATCCACACCAACATGCGTTCGTACCCGGCGAGATTGCCCCACGGGTTGTGGAAGTGCACCGTGCCGGTGAAGCGCCCCTTCAGCTCCATGGCAACACAGTACCGCCGGCTCAGGGTGACGGGATACGACTTGTTCGAGCCGGGCGCCACCTCCGTCATGTTGAGCAACCGGTGCGCCTCCCGCGAGAACATGTACCGCCCGAGGTCGTTCTTGTGGCAGTGCTGGAGCCCCATGGCGTGGCGCTCGCAGTAGTAGAGCACCAGCACATCCTTGTGCCTGTCCTTCACGTGCAACGTGTTGTCCCGCGACGACCAAAAGTCAATGAGTGCCACCGATACCTCCGAGTCGGCCTCCTGCACGCTCACGCGGACGTACGGCTCCGCGCCGCCGTGCCCCGCGCCCGGCGCCTGCATGTCGAGGCACACCATGTTGTGCGACTCGGAGACCCACCGGTCGTGGGCCGCCGCCGCCAGCACGAGCAACGCGAAAAGAAAGAGCATGCCGAATTGGCGGGCGCCGGCTTGGCGAAACGCGCGCATGCATCCGCCTGCAGGAACACGCAGGGACTACTTGGCGGGACGCGGGCCGCCGTCGAGCTCGATGTCCGCCGGCGTGGCGGGGCTGCTGGCGGCGTAGAAGCCGGAGGAGGGACTGGCCCGCAAGACGCACACCACCGCCGCCATGCCGACGCAGCACGCCCAGCCGTCCACGGCCCGCATCACCTCCTCCCGCAGCCGCGACGAGTCGTACGCGTTGTTCGCGAGGGGGAAGCTGAGCATCAGCATGGCCCACACGAGCCGCTCCCCGAAAAGCACAATGGCAGGTCCGATCAACACCGTCGCCACAACGTCGTGCTGTGCCCGCTCGCGGCCCCAGCCGCGCTGGGCGTCGAACGACTCCTGGAGCCGGAGCCACATCCAGTAGCACCACGCAGACTCGGCAAGCGCGAGAGGGACCCACTGGAAGCTCTCCACGGTCCGCGGGTGCTGGAGGTAGTCGGGGAGAAACCGGAGCACCGCGGCCAAGAGCGTGGCCGCGCCGAGCACGCAGCACTCCCGCGCGAGTCTCCGGTCCAACGGCTGTGGGTTCACGCCATGGCGGCACAAGACAAGACCCGCGAGGACCCACGTGCCGGCAAGCCTGGCCGCCCGCACCGTCTCCACCGCACCCCACGCGGCGTACACGCGGCCGGTGACACCGTGCCGGTTCTTGGCGCGGAGAAAAGCCCACTCCGCCGCGTAGCCACACGCGAGAACGCCGAGCCACGCGAGAAGCTGCTTCTGGAGCGGGCGGAGGTACTCCCGGCGGCAGTACGCCAGCACGCCGTACGCGGTGGCCATGAGCACGTAGGCCACGGCGATCGCCCGGAAGTGCAAGAGCAGGTCGCGCTCGTTGGAGGTGAGATGGCCCCACGGGTTGCGGAACTCGACGGTGCCGGCGTACCCGCCGTCCAGCTGGGTCACCACGCAGTAGGTCCCGGCAGAGGGCACGGGGTACGAGAGCAGCAGCACGCCCTGCAACCGGCTGATGTCGAGCAGGCGGCCGGCGTCCTTGTCAAAGACGTACTGGCCGCGCGAGTGTTTCTCGCAGAGCCCCTGCTGCAACGCGTAGTCGTCGCAGAAGCGGAGGACGGGGACCTCCTCGGCCCCCTGCTTTCTCAGCACCGTGCCCTGGTCCATGGAGAACAGAAAGTCGAGGAGCGCCACCGACACCGCGCGCCCGGCGTCGAGGCTGACGCGGACAAACGGCTCCGTGGGGCCGTCCCACTTCTGCCGGAGCAGCATGGCGGCGCACACCACGTTTCTCGAGCCGGCGACCCAGGTGGTGCTGGCGAGCACCGCCGGAGCGAGCACCGGGAGGAAACGCATGGACTCGGCCGGTCTGTGTTGCAACGGCGTGCAGAGCTTGGCAGGGAGCCGCGGGGGCCGGCCGGAGGGGCGGCAGGCAAGTGGAACGGCCCGCCGGGGGAGCGTCCGGAGGACACCGCGGCGGGCACCGGGCCCGGCCGCGGGGAGCACGCCCGGAGCCGTGTCCGGCGCCACACCCTTCCGCGGCCGCGAGCCCAGCCGATTGTGCACGTGCGTGCATTCCGCAAAACCCAAATCCACCACTCTCCTCATGTCGACCCCGGTGGTGCGTGCGGCAGACATGCCCGAGGAGCGGCAGGCACAGGTGTTGAAGTTGGCGGAGGGGGCAAACGCGTTGGGCAAGGAGCGCGAGGTGGCGCACGCGTTGAAGAAGCAGCTCGACGAGGAGCTCGGCGGCGTGTGGCACGTTGTGGTGGGGCGGCTGTTCGGGAGCTACGTGACGCACGAGTCGGGCTACTTCATCTACTTTTACATCGGGCGGGTGGCGTTTGTGGTGTTCCGGTAGGGGGCGGGGCCGCCAGGGTGCGGGTCCGTAGTGGCACGTTGAATCCTATACACCCTACACGACGATGCTGGGGGTGGCATTGCGTCTGTTGCCGGCCTCGTGGGAGACGAACTCAACCTGTCTGCCCTCCTGCAACTTCAAGACTCTCTTGAAGTTGGCGCCGATGGAGGTCAACTTGTCGGGGTCGGTGCCGCGGGTCCACAAGCAGATCTTGAAGGCCAGGCCTCTGACGTTCAACACGACGCCGTTGACCTCGTTCTGGTCATCCTCGATGGTCTCGCCAATGACGGCAAGCAACAGGCGCAACCACAACTCGTTGATGTTCACCTTGGCGCCGCCGCGGCTCTTGAACTGGCACAGCCACTTGCCACCGCGGGTGTTGTTCAGGTCCTCCCACTCGGGCTTGATGCCCTCGCGGAAAAGGTGGTAGTCGCTCTTGATGGGGAGGTCGGTGGCGGCCGGAATGGAGTTGTACACGCCCCAGAACTCCTCGACGGTGTCGAACAGGATGACGGGCTTGAGAAGGTCCAGCCACAGCTCCAGCGAGTCCACCGGGGGCTTGGTGTACCAGAGGGTCCAGCGCAGGTGGAGCGGGTGCGTCTTGGAGAAGTTCTCCTTGTCGGCAAACACCGTCTGGTCCAACAGGAGCTTGGCAGTGGCGTCGGCGAGGTCGGACATTGGTGAGGGCGGCGGAAGCGAAAACGGGCGGGAAAAAATGTAGCCGCCGCGGTAGCGCCACGACGTCACGTGCTGCGGTGCAGGCACGCGGTGGCGACACGCTGGTCGGCCCGCGCACGACCACGGCCCGCACGTGCGCGCTTTATCGCCCAACATCCGCGCCGCGCCCTCCGCCTCGCTCCCCTTGCCGCCTGTCCATGGCGCTCCTCTCTGTGGTGCACACCCTCGCCAAGACGCTATTCATCGCCTCCGCCACGCTTCTGGCGCTTGCCCTTGCCGGCTTGTACCGCTTCCAGCGCGTCCTCGTCTATCCCTCCACCCTCAACGACGCCCGCCGCCAGGTTGACACCCCCGACAAGTACGGCTTGCCCGGGCAGGTGGTCTCGCTTGCCACCCCCGACGGCGAGCAGCTCCAGACGTACGTCATCCGCAACACGCTGCCCGCCGCCACCGGCAAGACCGTGCTCATGCTCCAGCCCAACGCCGGCAACATCGGCCACTATCTCCCCATCGCCCAGTGGTTCTACCACGCGGGCTGCCACGTCATCATGTACCTGTACCGCGGCTACGGACTTCTGACGGGCTCCGCCTCCGAGGCCGGCCTCAAGGTGGACGCCGACACCGTGCTTGCGTGGATCGCAGCGGACAGCGAGCTCCTGCGCCACTTGTTGTTGTACGGCCGCCTGCTCGGCGGCGCCGTCTCCATCTACATCGCCCTGCGCTACCCGGACCTTGTGCGCGGGATGGTGTTGGAGAACACCTTCCTCCTGATTCCCAAGGTGATTCCGCACGTCTTCCCGTTGTTGAAGATGGTGACGCCCTTGTGCCACGAAAAGTGGCGTCTGGAGGAGGCGATGCCGCGCTTGCCCGACATTCCCATCCTCTTCATGTCTGCCCAGCGCGACGAGATCGTCCCGGCGGCCCACATGGCGGAGTTGTTCCGCGTGTGCCGCAGCAGCGACAAGGAGATGGTGCGCTTCCCCCAGAGCTACCACAACGACACCATCAGCGCGCCGGGATACTGGGACAAGGTCGCGCAGTGGCTCGAGCGGGTCTAGAGCTCCGGGCGCCCCCGCCGCTACACGGCGCAGCCCGCGGGACACGTTGCCTCGCGCTCGCGCACGAACCAGTCCTCGAGGCACACAAAGTGCCCCACGTGGCCGCACGCGAGGAGCAGCACCCCGATTCCCTTCACCGCCTCGTGGCAATACACACACCGCACCACCAGCCGGTTGCACTGGTCGCAGAACCAGAACGCGTACTCGCGCTCGCTGTCCGGGTGCGCCAAGTTCCACTGCTTGGTGGCCTGGTTCACCACGAGGTCGTCGCACCCGGGACAGAAGGTGCGCATCGCCGTGTCGTTCTGCCCGAGCTGCTGGATCTCCGGGAACGCGCTTGCCTGGATGATCTCCACCGCCGTCGTGAACAAGCCGCGGCGGTGGAGAAGCTGGATGTAGAGATGGGTCCACTCGAGCGCCTGCTCGCGCGTGCACATGGCCGGGTGGTGCTGGAACCAGAGCAGCACGAGCGCCGTGCACATGGCCACGTTGCCCTCGGCGGCCGCGTAGTCGAGCACCAGCGTGAGGAGCGGCGCAAAGCTCCACGGGGCCGTCGAACACACGTCCTTTTCGTCAATCACCTCCATCTCCACCATCTGCTCGTGGAGCTGGCGCGTGAGCTCGCTCCGGTTCGACACCACCTTGGCCAATGCCCGCACCGAGTTGCGGCGGTACACGCCCTGCGGCTCCACCTCCTGCGGCACGCTGTGCAGGTACGACGACGGCAGCGGCAGATAGCTCACGGCCGCCACCACGCTGTCGCGGCGCACCGGGATCGGCACCAGCGCCGTGATGGTGTCGAGCACGCTCGCCGCCGCGGCCTGGTGCTGCGGCGGCAGCTGGTCCCACCGGTCCTCGTTGCCAAACAGGTGCGGGAGTCCCTGCGTGAACCCCTGCGTGAACCCCGAGCTCGAGTAGCTGCCGCGGAGCGACTCCACCGCCTCCTCCTGCGCCGCCGCCGCCTCCACCACGTGGTGGTTCGAGGCGTCCAACTCCCACGCGAGTCCAAGCACGCTCCACGTCTGGCTCTCGCGGAGCTTCCCCGCAAGCGCCGCCGCCGCCGCGTTGCTCCGGCACGCCTCCTCGGGCGCCGCCAGCTTGGCGTACTCGCGCGCAAGAAACCCAAACACGTCGTAGCCCGCGTCGGGCGTCGGCATTTCCGCGTGGCACACAAACGGCGTGTGGTTCTCGCTCACGCGCACGCTGCGCCGCGTGCCCTGGCGCGTCAACGCCGGGCGCTCCGTGCTGCTGCTGCGCTCGGACCCTGGCGCCGCCGGCGCCTCGAACGCCCACTTTTCCTGGTCGAGCACCACCACCAGCTCGCTGGGGCCAAACGCCGCCACCTGCCGGCTCAACGTGTCGATGCACGGCTGTGCCGTGGCCATGTCGTCCATCACGAGTGTCTTGTCCTTGGAACAGCTCCAGAGCGCGGCGCCGTGGAAGCAGATGCCCGTCACGGGCGCTGCGTGCGACTCGATCACGGTGCGCGGAATGAACCGCCGCCGCAACAGCCAGAAGGCCACGGTGCTGTCGCTGAGAAAGGTGTTGGCGATGGTGGCGTTGGCAATGCCCTCGCCCTCGGCCGGGCCCCAGCACACCTTGCTCACGGCCTCGTGCGTGGCAATGTCCCACTCGGGCTCGCGACTGTCGTCGGCCATGTTCCACACCTGGATGTGCCGGTCGCGCGAGCAGCTCACCACGTAGTCGTGTTCGGGGTGGTACTCGACGCACAACGCAGGCGCCGTGTGGGCGTTGCACTGGCGCGACGGCTGCGACAGCTGGCGAAGGTCGTACTGCCGGAGCACGCCCAGGTCGAGCGCCGCCACGAGGCGGTTGGCGCGGTGCGGCGAGAAGCGCACCCCGCGCACCGGGTCGCCCAGTCCCGAAATGTGGCAGCTGGGCCGCTGCGGCGTGCGGAGGTCCCACACCTTGACGGTGCCGTCCTGCGAGCCGCTGGCCACGAGCGTGGGCACAAACAGCAGCCAGTCGACCGAGTGCGCGGTGCGGGTGTGGCCGTTGAGGCGGTGGAGCAGCTGCGGCCGGCTGTCGGCCGCGGAGTAGATGTGCACGGCGCCGCCCGCGGTCGCGGCCGCAATCGACGCGCCGCACGGCCCGTGCCCGCCGCGCGCCTCGGAGACGCCCACCTTCAGGCCGCGCGCGAGAAGATCGCAGTCGACCGTGACGTGGCTCTCGGCAGCACCCACCACCTGGAGGAGCGACTTGCCCGCGAGCACGAAGCGCTGCGAGCCGTCGTTGAGCGCGCTGAGCAGGGAGAGCTCCGTGTGGGCAACGTGGCGGAAGCGCGCGGTGGGCGACGCGGCCGGCGAGGGGAACTGCGGCGAGGGCGTGAAGAACGACGTGGGGTACCGCGAGAGCGTGCCCGACGGCCGCCGGCTCGTGGGCGTGCTCATGAGGATGGTGTCGTGCCCGGCAATGGCTTTACGCCGCGTACTCTGCGCCTGTTTCCGTGCATTCAGATCATGACCATGTCGCCGCGCAACACGCCCTCGCGCACCACCTCGTAGCGCACGACGTAGATGCCGCCCCCCACCATCTCGATCTCCTCCCCGGCCACCTCCACGGTGCCGCCCCCGCGCACCACCTTCACAAACACCGGCCGGTCCCACTCCGGCTCCTCCACCATGCTCTCGCCGCCCGTTGTGTCGTCCAACCGCTGCAACAGCGGCGGGAGCCGCGCGAGAAACTGGCGCTGGTACAAGGCGGCCAACGCGTTCACGTGCTGCTCGAGGTAGTCCACCTCGCCCGGCGCCAACCGCTCGAGCCGCGCCGGCGCCGCGCGGAGCCACTGCGCAAGCGGCTCGATCTTGGCAAGCCGCGCCCGGAGATAGCCGCGCATGAGATACAGCAACCGCTCAAGCTCCAGCTCCACCACCATCAACTGGAGCTTGATGTCGCGGTCGCGCTGGAGCTCCATCAGGTTCACCTCCACGAACTCAATCTGCTCGCGCATCCGGGCGAGCACGTTCTCGACGAGCGCCCCCTCGTACGGAAGCACCTCGGGCGCCATCCGCTCGTTCACCATGGCCGCCGTGAGCTGCGCCACGTCGGTGCTCGCCGCCGGCGCCGCCCGCGGGTCCAAGCCCGCGAGGATGTCGGAGAAATCCATGCGATGGGCGGCCGACGCGCCACGCGCTTGCTATGTCGCGCTTGCAGGAATTGAGCGAGCGGCGGCGCCGGCTCGAGGAGATCCGCCGCGGGCGCGCGGCCGGCGCGCTGGCCGACGCGCTGCGGAGCGCCACGCCGCGGCCAGAGCCGCCCGCCCGCATCGCCGTGTACGTCGAGACCGACGTGTGCGACGCCGAGCCGCCGACGCCGCGGCCGCGGGTGGTGTACGACAAGGGCGTGCAGGTGGAGGCCCTTGACGAGGAGACGCCCGGAGAGCCGGGCGCGCGGCCGGGCGCAACATCCCCGCTGCGGGTGGCCTTGCCCGTGGCCACGCCGCCGCGCACGCCGTCGCCGGTGCTCACGCCCGAGGACTCGCCGCCGCCGCTCACCGCCTTCATCAAGCGCTCGCTCCGTGTGCTCTCGCAGACGACCGTGCCCGAGCCCGTGGCGGCGGCGGCGGTCGGTGCCGACGTGCCCGCCGTGTCTGCCGGCCTGCCGCTCGTGTCCAAGCTCACGGCAGCCCGCGCCGTCACGGGCATCAGCGTCTCGCCCCACGACCCACACCTCGTCGCGGTGTCGTACGCCGCCGGCGCCGGCGGCGTTCCCGGGCTCGTGGTGGTGTGGCACACGGCGCAGCACCAGTCGCTCCACGTGCTCACCGCAACGACGGCGGTGCTTGCCACGCAGTTCTGCCACCACAACGCCGCCACCGTGTTTGGCGCCGGCGCCAACGGCCGCGTCATGGCTTGGAGCTGCGACCAGGGCACGCTCCCCACGCTCACGCTGCCGCAGACCCACACAGACGCCGTGGCGAGTCTCAGCCCGCTCGCCGACGGCATGCTCCTCTCGGCCTCCCGCGACGCGCTGGTGTGCGTGTGGCTGCCGTTTGTGTTGGCACAGCCCACGGGTCCCGTGGTGCACGTGCGGCTGCCCTTGGGTGTGCTCAGCCAGTATCCCGAGATGGCGGTGGCGGCGGCGGCGGTGCTCCGGAGCGATCCCGGCAGCGTGGTGTGTGCGTGCGGCGACGGCCAGGTGTACCGCGTGGCGCGCTACGACGCAGACGGCGTCAAGGCGGGCGCGGTGGACCGCGGCTGCGTGTACCGCGGGCACGCGCCGCAGCCGGCGACGGCGTTGCAGCCGCACCCGACGCACGACCGGGTGTTTGCCACGGCGGGCTTGGACTGGAGCGTGCGCGTGTGGCACCACGCGCCGACGGGCGCGAGCCCCGCGAGCGCCGGCATTCTCGACGCAGACATTGCGACGGTGGGACCGGTGTGGGAGCTCCAGCGGGACTGCGCGGTGGTGGACGTGCAGTGGCGGCCGGGCGCGCCAGGCGGGATGGCGGTGGTGACGGAGCAGGCGGTGGAGGTGTGGGAGGTGGGGGCGGAGGAGCCGGCGGGCGTGGTGCCGGGCGCGTTTCGGCGCGCGGCGTGGGCGGCAGAGGGGACGTTGGTGTGTGGCGGGGCGGACGGGGACGTGGTGGTGATGGCGGTGGAGCCGTGCGAGGGCCGGCCGCTCCCGTGGGCGTAGCACGTACGGTCATGTTCATTAGACTACTGCGACACTGATGGTGCCAAAGGGCTCGTCCTGGGCCACCTCGGCCTCGCCGGCAGTGGCCATGGCCAAGAGCAGGAAGAAGGCGGAGGCGGCGTGGGCGCGCGACTTGCCCTCGACCATCGCGCCGAACGTGGTGGCGCCGGCCGCCGCTGCCTCGCGGACGGCCTCGGCGCCGTCGGTCTCGGACACGACCGTGGGCGGCAGCAGCGGCGCCATGTCGTCCTCGACGCTGTAGTCGGCAAAGTCCGGGAGCGAGTAGTCGGGGAGGTCCAAGGAGGCGGGCAGGGCCGGGGCAAGGGGCGACTGGGGCGCAATGTCGGTGCGCTGGCGCTTGCCCATGATGCGGAAGCCGCTGGTGTAGTCGGCGGTGAGGGCAAACGCGGGAGCGGGGCGCGGGGGCGTGGCGGGCGCATGTGCGGGCCCGGTCCCGCCGGGGATGATTTCGGTGTGGTCGTCGACGATGAGGCGCTTGCGGTTGGTGCGGAGCGGGGAGTCGGCAGGGGCACGGACGGCGGAGCGGGAGGGGGTGGGGAGAACAATGGCGGGCTCGGGCGGGGGCGTGGCGGCCAAGTCAAAGTCCATGGGGTCGGCGATGGAAAAGTCCGGGAGCTCATCTTCGTCGTCGTTGCGGCCCACCTCGATCAGGCGGTCGATGGTCAAGTCGCCGAGGAGGTCGTCGGGCATCTCCTCATCCTCCACAGCGCGGCCCACCTCGATGGAGGTGTCGAAGGCGGCATGGGCGGGGAGCCGGAGCGGGCTCTGGAGAAGGAGCTCGGGCGCGGTGACGCGGTCGGGGAGCGTCAAGCGCGCCACGGAAGCGATGCCCTCGTTGGCGGCAAGGGTGACGCGGGAGCCGGCCTTGAAGGCGGTCTTCAAGCGGAGGAGCGCCTCCAGGACGTCGTCAAGGAGGTAGCGCAGCTTGCGGGCGTAGATGCGGACGACGCCGGAGAGGAGCTGCAGCGAGACACGGAGCGGCGCCGGCGCGGAGTGCACGGCCTCGACCAGGGAGACAAGGTCGGTGGAGAGGAGCTGCGCCTTGGTGAGCTTCTTGTCGACGTTGGCGGCAAGCCACACGGACTGGAGCACGCCCAGGAAGAGCATTGGGGGTGTTTGTTTGGAACGCGCTCATGCAGGGTCGTTGCAGCGAGTCTGTTGTGCAGACATAGCGCGTTTTAGGCAGGAACTGCACATTGCCTGTTTGGGCCGACAGTGGCGGTGGGCGGCGGCGGGGAAAACGCGGCAGGGCGCGCGGGCGGAGGGGCCGGCGGGCGGAGGGGCCGTCCGGGACGGGGCGGGCGCGTGGGCGGGCGATGGCGGTGCGTGGCGGTGCGTGGCGGCGCGGCCGGGGCGGGCGCTCAGTCTCGGCTATTCTCTCAGTCTCGGCTAGCGCCCGTCGCTACACTTGCCGCATTGGGACAATCTTATCGGGTCATCGCTCCGGATAGCGCTGCCGGATCGGGCAGGCGTAACCCCCGGCACCCCGCGCTGCGGGCGGCGGGCCGGTATAAAACCGGCGGGGTGCTGCTGGTGGGGTGCTTGCCATCCATGGACCGCCTTGCCCAGCTTTCCAACCACGCTACTGCGTCTGTGGCGCCGCCGCCGGCGCCCGCCCACCCGCTCGACCCGCTCACTCCGACGGAGATCAGCGCGGTGCTGGCGGCGGTGCTTGCGCACTTTGGTGCAGGCGCCGGGGTGCTGTTCAACACGGTGACGCTCCGCGAGCCGCCCAAGTCGGCGTACGTGGAGTGGAGCGAGAAGGGGGGCGCGAAGCCGCCGCGGGTGGCGTACTTTGTGGTGCTCCAGACGGGCGTTGCCGGTGTGCAGGAGGGTGTGGTGGAGCTCCTGACGCTCCAGGTGACGGGGCTCACGCACCTTGCGGGCGTGCAGCCGATCCTCACGGTGGAGGACCTCCAGCTGACGGAGGAGGTGATCCGCAACGACCCGGAGGTGATTCGCCAGTGCGAGCTCTCGGGCGTGCCGGCGTCGCAGATGAACCAGGTGTACTGCGACCCGTGGACGATTGGCTACGACGAGCGGTGGGGCGCGTCGCGGCGGTTGCAGCAGGCGCTTCTCTACTGGCGTCTGCACGAGGACGACCTGCAGTACCTGCACCCGCTTGACTTTTGCCCGATTGTGGACACGGAGACGCACGAGGTGGTGTTCATCGACATCCCGAAGCGCCGCCGGCCGATTCCGAAGACGGCGCACGCCAACTTCTTCCCGGCCAACGTGGTGAAGGAGCACGGCCCGCGCGTGCTCAAGCCGATCACGATTGCGCAGCCGGAGGGCGTGAACTTCAAGCTCGACGGCAACGTGATCTCGTGGAACAACTTCAAGATGCACATTGGCTTCAACTACCGCGAGGGCATTGTGCTCAGCGACTTGTCGTACGACGACCACGGCAAGGTGCGCCCGATCTTCCACCGGATCTCGCTCCTGGAGATGATTGTGCCGTACGGGTCGCCGGACTTCCCGCACCAGCGCAAGCACGCGCTCGACATTGGTGAGTACGGCGCGGGCTTCCTCACGAACCTGTTGCTGCTCGGGTGCGACTGCAAGGGCGCGATCCAGTACTTGGACGCGTGCTTTGCGGACCGCTCGGGCGCGCCGGTGACGATCAAGCGCGCGGTGTGCATCCACGAGGAGGACGACGGGATCTTGTACAAGCACTCGGACTTCCGCGACGAGTTCCAGACGACGGTGGTGACGCGCGCGACCAAGTTGGTGGTGTCCCAGATCTTCACGGCCGCCAACTACGAGTACTGCATCTACTGGAACTTGATGCAGGACGGGACGATCAAGCTCGAGGTGCGGCTCACGGGCATTCTCAACACGTACGTGCTTGCGGAGGGCGAGGAGACGGGCCCGTGGGGCACGCAGGTGTACCCGCAGGTGAACGCGCACAACCACCAGCACTTGTTCCTGTTGAGAATGCACCCGCGGATCGACGGCGACGGCAACCTGGCGGCGATGAGCGACGCGCGGCCGTCGCCGCACCCGCTCGGGTCGGGCGAGAACATGTACGGCAACGCCTTCTACGCGCACAAGACGGTGTTCCTGAAGGTGAAGGACCTGGTGACGCGGTACGAGTCGGACACGGTGCGTCTGTGGGACATGTTCAACCCCAAGAGCATCAACAAGTACTCGGGCAAGCCCGCGCTGTACAAGTTGGTGTCGACCATGTGCCCGCCGTTGTTGGCGTACCCGGGCAGCATCGTCGACAAGAGAGCGCCGTGGGCGCGCGCGTCGACGACCGTGGTGCCGTACTCGCCGGAGCGCTTGTACCCGTCGGGCGACCACGTGCCGCAGTGGAGCGGCGACGGCATGCGCGGCATGCGCGAGTGGGTGGGCGACGGCGAGGACGCGATCGAGAACACGGACATTTTGTTCTTCCACACGTTCGGCCTCACGCACTTCCCGGCGCCTGAGGACTTCCCGGTGATGCCCGCGGAGCCCATCACCTTGTTGTTGAGACCGAGACACTTCTTCACGGAGAACCCGGGCTTGGACATTGTGCCGAGCTACGCCGCGACCACGTCGCAGGTGAAGGCGGCGAATGCCAAGGGCGGCGTTGTGGAGTACAACACGGGCGACTCGGTGTCGAGATACGCGTCCGAGTGCTGCAAGAAGTAGGCTATATTGTGAACCCAGCTGGAGCTTGCCGAGAGAAGGGGTGTTGCTGGCGAGGCCCGGATTCCAGCCTGGCCCGGACCGTGGCCAAGCGCGCGGCCCGGCCAAGCGCGTGCCTCAGCCAAGCACCCGCTCAATCCACTCCCGCACCCGCTGCACCATCACCTTGGCAAAGCCCTCCTGGCGACGCGCACCCGGCGCCTCGCCGGTGCTCGGCAAGACGTTCTCGCCCGCGCTCAAGCTCACAAACAACAGGAACGGCACCAACCACACGCAAAAGCCAAAGAACAGGGCCACCTCGGCAAACGACGGCAGGTGCGGCTCGCGGTAGCCGTTGGCCAAGCGCTCCGCCAACGTCGGCATGTACGGGTTGCTGAAGTGGCGGAACCACAAGTAGTGGTTGAGCACCGCCAACACGCACAGCGCAACAAACACCGGGTCCAGCGGCGCGAGAAAGGGAAAGCGCTTGAGGTTCTGGTAGTAGACGTACTGCGACACCACCAGCACGAGCGTGAGCGTGAAGGGAAAGCCGTCCACGAGCCAGAGGAGGAGGAGCGTGAGGGTGACCCCGGCCACGGTGCGGCCCAAGACACGGCGCGCCACCTCGCTGTGCTCCTCCACCAACTCGCTCAAGTAGTACAAGCCGCAGCTGATGGCAAGCGTCGCGAGCACAAAGCCCGTCGCGATGCCCGCGTACGCCGTGAGCTGGAGGAACATGGGCGATGAGACGGCGCGTTTTTCTCATGGACAAGGCGCGGAGCCAGCAGCGGTTCGAGTTGCTCCGGGCGCGGCACCTCGGCTTGGGCCGCGCGGACACGACGCGGGCCGCGTGGGAGGGGGCCGTGCGCGCCGACGTGTTGGCCGCCCACGCGTTGAGCCCGGGCTTGTTGGCGTACGACAGCGTCGCGTTGGACGCGCACCCGGCGACGGTCCGCGCGGACATGGTGCGCAGGATCGCCGCGGCAGGAGCCGGCGGGCACGATGCCGGCAGCGACGCCGGCACGGGCAGCGACGCCGGCGCGGCGGCGAGTCCCCGCGACCCCGCGCTGCGCTAGAAACGGCACCCGCGCTGCGCTAGAAACGGCACCCGCGCTGCGCTAAGGACGGCACCCGCGCTGCCCGATTCAGCCACGCACATGCCAGACGTGCATGACACGTTTTCGTCACGGCGGCTCGTTCTTCCGCGTGCCGGCGCGCCGGCACGGCCTGGCGCCGCCGACGGCAGGCGGAGGCCGCGGCCGTGCGCGCTGCGGCGCGGTCCGTGCACGCCGTGCAGCCGGCACGCAGGCGGCCGTGCGGGCGGCGCACCGCCTGCTGTGCGAGCGGCGCCGTTATGCATCTCGACGCACATGGCTGCAGACGTGTGGCCCCGCCGTACAAACCCCCGCTTTGCAGACGTGACCGACGCTCCACTCGCTTCTCCCATGCGTGCTGCTCTTGTGTTGGCTGCTGGCGCCGCGGCGCTTTCTCCCTCCGGCGGATACGCCCCCGGCAACGTGCTGTGCCCGTCGACGCCGCTCTTGCGCGCGGCCGACGGCTTGAGCGACGCCGAGACGGCGTGGGTGGGCGGCCGCGAGAACAAAACCAAGGAGGCGCTTGTGGCGTTTCTCTCGGAGCTCGACGACTTTGACGCGGAGGCGTACGTGGACGCGCACCCCATCCACATCGGCATTGCGATGCTGGGCGGCGGCTACCGCGCCATGTACAACGGCGCGGGCCAGCTCGCGGCGTTGGACAACCGCACGGAGGGGGCGAACGAGCACGGGCTTGGCGGGCTCCTCCAGGCGTCGACGTACCTCTCGGCGCTCCTGGGCGGTGCGTGGTTGGTGGGGTCGCTTGCGATGAACAACTTCACGCTGGTGGAGGACTTGGTGGACGGCACCGACTTGTGGAACACGACCGAGACGCGGCAGTTGCTCAACGTGCTGTCGGGGCTTGCGGGGATCGTGAGCGCGGTCTTTTCCAAGAACACGACCGGCATCTACGACAAGCTCAACTTCTGGGACGACGACGGCAAGGGCATCAGCGACGACCTCCGCGAGAAGCTCGCGGCCGGGTTCAACACGTCCATCACGGACGCGTGGAGCCGCGCGCTTGCGCACCAGTTGTTCGAGCTGTGGGACAGCAACTACGGCGCCGGCGCGCTCTGGAGCGATCTCCGCGACCGCGCCGTGTTTGCGGAGCACGACATGCCGTATCCCATCATCGTGGCGACCGGCCGCGAGCCGGACACGTACGTGATGAACGAAAACCTGACGGTGTTTGAGTTCACGCCGTACGAGCTTGGCTCGTGGGACCCGAGCGTGCACGCGTTTGCAGACGTCAAGTACATTGGCAGCGACGTGGACGGCGGGGAGGCGAGCGGCGAGTGTGTTGCCGGCTTTGACAACGCGGGGTTTGTCTTGGGCACGCTGTCGTCGTTGTTCAACATGATTCTGTCGAGCTTGAACGCGACGTCGCTCCCGGCGCTCTACTCGCTGGTGATCTCGGGCTTTTTCACGTACCTCTCGACGTCGTACCAGGACATTGCCGTGTACGAGCCGAACCCGTTCTACGGGCTGCTGTACTTCCAGAGCGAGCTGCTGAAGATCAGCAAGAACCACTCGTTGTTCCTCTCGGACGGCGGCAACGACGGACAGGTGGTGCCGCTTGCGCCGTTGATGGAACAGGCGCGCGACGTGGACGTGGTGTTTGCGTTCGACAACGGGGTTGACTCGGCCGTGAGCTGGCCCAACGGCAGCCCCTTGATTGCGACGTACGAGCGGCAGTTTGTGCCGCAGGGCAACGCCACGTCGTTCCCGTACGTGCCCGACTCGTACCTGTTCATCCAGCAGAACCTCACGCTGCGGCCGACCTTTTTCGGGTGCGACGCGTCCAACTTGACGGACCTTGCGGTGGACGGCGTGGTGCCGCCGTTGGTGGTGTACATTGCGGCGCGGCCGTTCAGCTTCTACTCCAACGTGCTGACGTTCAAGTTGCTGTACACGGACGAGGAGCGCCGCGGGATGATCCGCAACGGCTTTGAGACGGCGTCGCGCTTCAACTTGACGGTGGACGACGGCTGGAGAACGTGTGTGGCGTGCGCGATTGTGCGCAGAAGCCAGGAGCGCAGCAACGCGACCCAGAGCGACGAGTGCGCCAAGTGCTTCAGCGACTACTGCTGGGACGGCACGATCCTGGAGCAGGTGGGCAGCCCGTACGTGAACTTTACCCTCACGGGCGTCACCAACGGCACCAACGGGGTGAACGCGACGGCGCCGAGCTCGGGGCTGGACTTGTTGAGCGACATTTTGGGCGGCGGCAGCAGCTCGCTGAGCGCGGCATCGAGCGCGGCCACGACCGGCGCAAGCACGTCCGCGCGCGCCAGCTCGGCGGCGTCGCGCAGCGCCTCGGGCAGCTCGTCGCTGGCGGGCGCGGCCGCCGCCACCTCGGCGCCGTTCCTCATGGGGCTCTTGTCGCTCGTGGTGGCTGTCTTGTAGCGGCGCTCCTGTAGGCGAATGTGTCTATCATGCAATTGGGGGTGGGATTAGGCCTCGACCTCGATGGGCACGTCGGCAAGGGAGTTGGTCTCGCTCGAGGTCGGGCTTCTGCCGACGGTCAACTGGTGCGAGAACTGCTCCTTCTTGCCGCTCTCGCGCTCGGCCACGCCCACGACCGCGTGGAACACACGCACCACGCCGGGGATGGTCACGTCGGGCACCAACAGACCGTCGACAAACACCGTCTCCTTGAAGCCGATCATGGACTCGTTCACCGGGTGCAGGTTGCGGTCGGTGACGGCGAGCGTGAAGCTGGCGACGGTGTTGGTGACAGGGAGGCGGCGCACGCCCAAGCCGTTGGGGTTCCAGTGGGTGCTCTTGCCGCCGCTGTCGATGCGGTTCGACTCCTCGATCTTGCGCACCACCGAGACGTGGATGGCGGCGATGGGGTCCTCGGGCTTGATGGGGAAGCACGCTCTCACGGGCACGGCAATGCTGGCGCCGGGCTCGGGGGCGCCGCAAAAGTCGACCGCCGTGCTCTTGGTCCACGGGAGACAGCCCGAGCGCAGCACCTTGATGCCCACCTTGTGGTGGGCACAGCCAATGGTGATCAAGTCGGCGGCCGCCGCGGGGAGCTGGTGCGTGAAGCGGAACACGTGCTCGCCCTCCGCAAGCAGCAAGTCGGTGCCGATGGTCTGGGTGGAGCTGCCGATGTTCCACGGCGTCTGCGTGGTCAGCGCGCGGTGCGTGAACTCGGTGGAGTGCGTGAGCTGGAGCTTGCGCACCACAGTGGCGCGGCTGAGCGTGAGCACGAGCTCGCCGCCCACGGTGTGGCCGTTCAGCGCCGTGGGCCCGATGGTGATGGTGACAGTTCCCTTGATGTCGAGGTTGATCATTGGCAGCACCGCAAGCGCGCGGACGCCTGCTTATATACCGCCGGGCCGCCCGCCTTGTTGCGTCCAGCCGCACCCTGCTGACACACCCGCTGACACCACGGCGTGCGTTATCCCTCAGTAGCGCGCACAGCCGCACTGCAAAAGAAACGCAGAGGCGCGCGCCGGCCCGGGTGGCGCGCAGACTCCGAGCGCATTTAGCGCGCGCGCCGGGAATCGCCGGGGTTGCGCCCGGAGCGGGAGCGGGGAGGCCCGGCGGAGGCCGTGGCCCAGGCGGCGCGCCGTCCGGCGGCCGGCGCCGCCCGGGCTCAGCCCACGTGCGCCACGTCGATGTCCGGCGGCGCCGTGCCGCTGTGCGCCGCGTCCGCCAACGCCCGCACGATCGCGAACACGCGCGGGAGCGTGCTGTCGACGGCCGCGCGCTCGGCCGCCGAGGGCCGCGCGAGCACCCACCGTGCAATGGCGTCGCGGTCGCCCTGCGGCTTGGGACCCACGCCGATGCCCAAGCGGAGGTACTGCAACCCCGGGCACCGCCGGTTGATGTCCTTGAGGCCGTTGTGGCTCTCCTTGTTGCGGCGGTGCAGGAGCCGCACCGTGCCCGCGCGGAGCTCGAAGTCGTCGTGCACGACGAGCACCACGGCGCAGGCGCCCACGAGCCGCCGCTCGAGCTCGCCCCACGCCGCCATTGCCGCGCCGCTCTCGTTCATGTAGCGGTCGCTGTGCACCACCGCCACGCCGCCCGCCGCCGCGTAGGAAAAGCCGCCGCGCCGCTCGCGCACCATCTGCGGCACGCCCATCTCGCCGCGCACGCGCTCCAACACCACGTGGCCCGTGCTGTGGCGGCTCGCCGGCCCCGGGTTGCCCACAGAAAACACCGCCAACATCGATCGCATCGCCCGAAAACCTTCCCGCGCATGACCTTGTGGCTGTGGGGCGTGCACAGGTGGCGCGCGGGCGGCGTGCCGGCGGCGCTACGGCGGGGCGTGCTGTCGGGGGCGGGCGACGCCCCGGCGGTGTCCCGCCGCGCGCGTGCGCCGTCCCGCGACGCCCACCACTCCCACCTCCACCTCTCGGCGTTCCGCCAGCGTCTTGTGTTTGGCACCAGTGGCCTGGCCCACCACGTGTTCCTCCGGTCGCAGGGCTACGACCCGGGCGCCGTGCGCCACGCCCCCGGCGGCGTGGTGTTGCACGCGCGTGACGCCGTGCCGCTCCGCCACGCGCTCGAGGAGCACATGCGGCGGCTCGCGCAGCTGCCCGACACGGTGGCGCCGCCGCCGCTCGTGTGGCGTGCCATCGAGAGCCGCGGGCGCGAGATTGCCACCCAGACCGAGTTGACGTCCGGCGCGCTGGTGCTCGTCGCCGCGAACGGGTTCCGCGTGTTCACGGGCCTGGACGAGAGCCGCCGCTGGGCGCTCGCGTTGCTCGACGTCATGGTGCACATGGCGTGGTTCCGCGCCGCGCGCGAGCGGGTGCAGTGTCTGGCGCATGTGTGGCGACACGCCACGGCGGCGCACGGCGCGGAGATGCGCTTGCGCGCACACAAGAGCCGCGCCCGCTTGCTCGAGGACCCCCAGGCGCTGCACATGGACGTGTACGTGGTGTCGCGGAGTCCGGAGCTGTCCTTGCTCCGGCTGTGGTTGGAGAACGTGGTGCGGCACGTGGCGGCGGGTGCGGTGGAGACACCCGTGCCGCGCGAGGCGGTGGCGGCGGCGCGCGCGATGGCGCAGGGGCTTGACTGCCAGGTGGAGGCGTCGCAGGCGGTTGCCAGCGTGAGTCTCTACGGCGACGGCGCGGCGGCGGTGCTGGCCGCCATTGCCGCGCGGTTCCCCGTGCGCAGCGAGCGGCGCGTGCTCGGGCGTGTCCCGGCGCTCCTCCTCGCGCGGATGGGCGGCACCGTGGCGCAGATCGGCGAGGACTTTGGCTGTGTGGTCGAGAGCGGCACGGAGGGCGCGCCGGCGGTGCTGGCCACCGGGCGGGACCCTGCGGGCGCGTTGGAGGCGGTGCAGCGGTTGGTGGCGGACGCGACGGCGCACCACGCGGTGGTGGCGGTGTCGCCAAGCGTGCGCGCGCGGGCGGTGGCGGCGGAGCGGCTCGGGCAGATCGAGCGGCGCGCCTCGTGTCTCATTGTGGCGGACGAGCAGCTCCACGTCTTTGCGCGGCTGGACACGGCGGTGTTTGAGGCGGAGCGGCAGCTCGCGCAGATGACGCAGCGGTTGGAGGAGACGCGGGCGGACGTGCGGGACCTCTTTGGCACGGTGGAGCTGTCGTACAGCCAGCAGGTGTGTGTTCCGGCCGCGATGGTGGGGGTGTTGCGGCGCGAGCTCACGCGGTACCCCGACGTCTTGTTCACGGAGACGAGCCCGGTGCTGGGCGACACGGTGTTCCGGATCTTCAACCTGCCGCGCGCGCTACCGCACCAGAGCGCGGCGGCGGCGCGGTCGTTGCAGCAGTTGGTGCAGCGGTGGTCCGAGAGCAGCACGCGCGTGAACACGGCCGACGTGGCGGACGCGCGTGTGGCGCTGGTGGTGGCGTGGGTGCGGGAGCACCACTCGGGCCACCGCGTGGTGGTGGACGCGGCGCTGAGTCCGTGGGCCGTGCACGTGATGGGGCGCAACCGCCAGTCGTGCGAGCGGTTGGCGGGCAAGATGCGCCGGTGGATGGCCGAGGGCGTGCCGGGGGAGCCGGAGCCGCGCCTCGGGCGGTGGGGCCGCGCCGAGTCCGCCGCGGCCGAGTCCGCCGCGGCCTGTACATAGCAACCTGCATCTTTTGCTCATGGCGTTGGTGGCGCCGTTGGTGGTGGCGCTCCTGCTCGGGCGGCACTTTGTCGTGGCCGCGGGCCGCTCCACCGCGGCGGACCTCGCCGAGAGCTGCGGCGTGCTTGGCGTGCCGTTGACGTCGCTTGCCCTTGGTGCGGAGATGGAGGCGCCGGCGGCGGGCGTGTGTGCGGTGTACGCGCCCGAGGCGGCGGGGTCGCGGACGCAGCTTGCGCTCGCGCGGCTTCTCGACGCGGCGCTGCCGGGGCTCGTGTATGTGCTAGTGGCGGCGGGCCCGCTCTACTGGCAGCTCGCGGCGCAGTGTCTCTTTCGCGAGCCGGACGTGCGCACGGAGGGCGCGGTGGACGCGGACGCGGTGGAGCGCTTCCGCGGCCAGGTGCCGCGGGTGCACGTGTCGCCGGAGATCCGGCGGTACATGTGGGACGTGGTGGCGCACGCGCGGAACCACCGGTTCGTGGTGGGCGGGCTCCCGTTCACGGTGTACCGCGACCTCGAGCAGATGGCGCGGGTGGCGGCGGTGGCGGCGGGGCGGCTGTACGCGACGCCGGAGAGCGTGCGGAGCGCGGTGGTCCGGGTGCTCCCGTTCCGGCTCCAGTTGGTGGAGGATGTGTTCATGGAGCCGTCGATTCAGTGGGGGAGCGAGCCGGAGCTTGTGGCGGCGGTGCTCGACATGACTACACAGGAGATGGTGGTGCGGGAGGTGTTGGCGGCGGTGCGGCCGCCGGTGTAGCATGTTCGGGTCCGGCGGCGCCGCAGCAGCGCGGGCGCTAGTCGCGCAGCTCGGACACGCTCAAGATCCGGAGAATGTGGAGAAACAAGTTGATCACGTCGAGGTAGAGCGACACAGCGGCCGCCACCTCGTCCTCCGGGTGGAACTCGGTCATGAGGCGCTGGGTGTCGACCAAGATGTAGCCGCTGAAGATGACGGCGCCGATCACCAGGTACACCAACAGCACGCCCAGGGAGTAGGGCACAAACATCATGACAAAGCCCACGCCGATGAGCAACCAGAGGCCGCCGCTGAGGACCGCCTCCCACAGCACGAGGTCGTACTTGGTCTGGAAGGCAAACGCGGTGAGGCCGGCAAAGAGAAAGAGCGTGATGGCAACCGCCTGGATGACCACCGTCAGGTCGTACACGCTGGTGGCGACGCCGACGAGGTACGACTCGCAGAGCGTGAAGCCGGCGAGCGCGAGCACGTTCCAGGGGTACAGCCGGCGCATGGCCATGGCGCCGACGAGGAAGGCAAACAGGAGGGCGATTGCGGTCCACATGGGCCACATGTGCGTGAGGCACCACACGCGGATCTCGGGCGACGTGTAGATGACGGTGCCGGCGATGAGCGTGGTGGTGAGCTGGAGCGAGAGGAGGGCGTAGACCTTGCGGATGAACATGTGGCGGATGGCGCGGTCGCACAGGGCCACGTCGACGTCGTACTTGAAGCCGTCGGGGTCGTCGCCCGAGAGGCGGGCCGCGGGCGGCGTGTCCAGCGGCGAGTCCAGGTACGCGGGCGGGAGCACGGAGGAAGACATGTGGCGGGATGCGATGAGTTGCTGCGGCGGCTGCGGAAGGGCGGGTGGCGGCGGCGGCAGGAGGGCGGGTGGCGCGGCGGCGGGCCGGACGGGGC
>JAJMSD010000134.1:0-23567 GCA_030558265.1 [Candida] pseudocylindracea
CCCGACACGACGCTCGTCCGATCTGGGCTGCGGTGGCGCGGCGCTGCTGTCGCGCGGCGTGCGCGCACACGTTGCTGCACCTGCCCCGCTCATCTCTTTCCATGTCGCAGATCCTCGACCAGCTCCTTCTCGAGGACATTGCCGCGGGCTGTCCCGAGCAGCTCCTACTGTTCCAGCGCTGCATGCAGGGCGCCGCCGGCGACATTGCCCAGTGCTGGGACCAGCAGCGCGTGCTTGCCGGCTGTCTCAAGACAAACGTGCCGCTGATGCAGCGCATCCGCGCCGAGTGCGCCGCCCACTTGCGGCAGTACGAGGACTGTCTCCGCGGCAACATGGACAAGGTGGCCGTGTGCGCCCCCGTGCTCGAGGACCTCCGCGCCTGCGCCCTCAGCCACGTCGACGGCCGCGTCTCCAAGATGAAATAGACGGCTCGGCTGCGCTCGCCTGTGCTCGCTTCCCGCGTGCCGCTCTAGCCCCTGTCTATGTACACCTACTGCCCCAAGATCTCCCGCACCCGCTCCCGCGTCGCGCGCCGCATCCCCCGGTAGTCCAACTCCACTGCCGAGCGCCCCCCCGTCATGCTCCGCAACCGGCTCGTGTACCCCAACACCTCCCGCAACGGCGCCACCGCCACCACCGTCTGCAGCCCGCGCACGTCATTTCCCTTGGTCGCCTCGAGCGTGTAGTCCGCCGGCACGTATGTTCCGGCGGCCCGGTCGTTTGCGCGCGCCATGTCGTCCATCGCCTCCGCCGAGTCCGCCTCCACCAGGAGAATCTCCCCCTGCCGCGCGCCGCTGAGGTCCTGCACCACCTTGCCCACCGCCCCGTCCTCCACCGTGCACTTGACCGTCATCACCGGCTCGAGCAACGTGCATTCGCCCCGCTCCACAGAGAGCCCCCGCACCGCCTCCGCCACCGCAAGCCGCGCCGCCGTCACGAGCGTCCGCACGTTCGGTGCGTCTTCGGGAAGCCGCCACTCCGCCACCAGCACCTCCACCAGGTGGAGCGGGAGCCGTGCAATCGGCCCGCTCGTCTGCAACGCCCCCTGCACCCCCGCCACCAACGCCTGCCGCACCTGCTCCGGCGCCACCACGTGCTGCCACTCCTCCGGAAACCGCGCGAGGCAGAGCCAGTTGCTGTCCACCTCCAACCGCTCGCCGCCGCCCGCGTACTCCCCGTCGATCCCGGCAATCGCAAGCGTCACCAGCGCCTCCCCCGTCCCCACCGCCACGCTCTTGGTCACCGCTGGCGTCGTCCCGACCACCGTCTCCTTGTACGTCACCACCACCAGGCCCATCTCGAACTTGCACCCGAGGTCCCGGAGCCGGTCGCGCACAATCTCGAGGTGCAACTCGCCCATCCCGCTCACCACCGTGGCTCCCGTCTCCTGGTCCACCCCCACCGCCAACAGCGGGTCCTCCTGCACCAACACCGCAAGCTGCGCGTCGAGGTGCCGCCGGTCGCCCTGCGTCAGCGGGTACACGGCTGCGCTGAACACCGGCGGCGGCACGTCGATCGGGAGCAACCGCAACCCCTTTTCCTCCCTGCTGAACCTGCCGCTGCCGTCGCGCGTCACCGCATGCAGCACCAACGTGTCTCCCGTCACCACCTCTCCGTCCGTGCCCGTGAGCATTCCGATGTCGCCTGCCTCGAGCACCGCCACCTCCTTCGTCTCGTCCGCGTGCACATGGAGCAACTTGCCGATCCGCACCACTGCACCCGTCCGCGTGCACACCACCTTCGAGTTCAGGTGCAACCGCCCGCTGTACACCCGCACAAACACGAGCGTGCCGCGGATCGGGTGCGTGCTCACCTTGAACGCAAGCGAGAGTGCAAGCTTGCTGTTGCCGCCCACCACCACCGCGCCCCCCGTCCGCTCCGCCGCCACCGGCTTGCCCTGGGCCGTCGCCACGGCCGGCACCGCCACCTCCGTGTGCGCCGGGAGATAGTTGACCACCGCGTCGAGCAACGGCTGGATGCCGATGTTCCGGAACGCCGCTCCGCACAAGACCGGCACAAGCTGCCGCTGCACCGTCGCGCGCTTGATTGCCGCCGTAAGCACCGCCGGCTCCACCGCCATGTAGTCCTCGCACGCAAAGAACGCGTCCACCACTGCGTCGTCGTGCGCCGAGAGCGTCTCCACCATGGCCTCGCGGCAGCGCGCACACTCCTCCCGTGCCGCCGCCGCTGCCGCGTCCTCCACGGCCCCGGCAAGACCCACCACCTCGACGTCGCGGCCGTCGCCTCCGCGCCAGCGGAGTGCCGTGCGGTTCACCACGTCGATCACGCCGCAGAACTCCTGCTCCGAGCCGTTCGCGGCAAACAACGGCACCGTTGCCAACACCACGTCCGTCTGCAACCGCGCCACCACCTCGCGCACGGTGCGCAGAAAGCCCGCGCCGGCCCGGTCCATCTTGTTGACGAACGCCACTGCGGGGAGCCCCAACGCCGCCGCCTGGCGCCACACCTTTTCCGTCTGCGCCTCCACCCCGGCCACGGCGTCCAACACACACACCGCGCCGTCGAGCACGCGCAACGCCCGCACCACCTCGAACGTGAAGTCGGCGTGGCCCGGCGTGTCGACAATGTTGATGCGCTCGCCGCCCCACGGCACCGTCACCGCCGCCAGCTGGATGGTGATGCCGCGCGCCCGCTCCGCCGCAAGAAAGTCCGTCACCGTGTCGCCCTCGTCCACGTTGCCGAGGTGCCGCAGCAGGCCCGAAAGGTAGAGCATGCGCTCCGTCGCCGTGGTCTTGCCGGCGTCGATGTGTGCAATGATGCCGATGTTGTGGAGCGCGCGGCGGCCCGCGGCGCGCCGGAGCGTGTCCCGCGGCACCCACGCCCGCGCGGCTGCGAGCACGCGGCCCACGCCGAACCCTTGGTGCACAGCCATGGACGCTCTTTTTTTTTTGTGCCCTCATGCCGTTTGACATCACCGAGACGTACAAGGAGACGCTCCGGGGCGATCCGGAGCTCACGATGCCGGTGGCGGCGATCGAGGCGCTTGTGCTGCTCATCCGCACGTTCCAGCCGCTGACGTCGGCGGAGCTTGTGATGCTCGTGGAGCTGAACGTCAAGACGCTCAAGCAGCTGGTGCCGAACCTGGTGTCGCTCTCGGCGGGGTGCGACTTGTTCGTGCGCTTCATCCACCGCAACCTCCACCTCTACTCGGACTGGGATGCGTGCCGGCGCCACCTCGTGGAGAACGGCGAGGAGATTGTGCAGCGCGCCAAGCAGGCGCGCGACGACATTGCCGCGTACGGCGTGCGCTTTGTGGCGGACGGCAACACGGTGCTCGTGCACCTGTATCTGCGCGTGGTGTTGGCGGTGTTGCTGCGGGCGGCGCAGCAGCACGTGCGGTTCCGGGTGATTGTGACAGAGGCGTCGCTGGGCCACGGCCACCAGATGGCGCAGGCGGTGCGCGCGTTGGGCATTCCCGTGGCACTCATTCCGGACTCGGCGGTGGGGTTGGTGATCAACGAGGTGAGCAAGGTGTTTGTGGGCGCGGAGGGCGTGGCGGAGAGCGGGGGTGTCGTCAACTCCGTGGGCTCGTACCAGATCGGCGTGTTGGCACACGTGCTGCGGGTGCCGTTCTACGTGGTGGCCGAGAGCCACAAGTTTGTGCGCATGTACCCGTTGGCACCGGACGACGTGCCGAACGAGCGCAATGTGTTGAGGTTCGGGACCGAGGAGGTGCCGGTCGAGCGCGGCAGCGTCGTGGACTTTACGCCCCACAAGTACATCACGGCGTTGATCACGGATCTCGGCGTGTTGACGCCGAGCGCAGTGAGCGAGGAGTTAATCAAGATGTGGTATGACTAGGCAATACAGGACGGCGAGCAGGAGGACGGGAGGGGACGGGGACGCGGTGTCAGCACGCCGCAGGCCTCGCGGCGGCCTCGCGGCGGCCTCACAGCAACACGCGCGACCAGTACTGCTCCGCCGTCTCGGTGCTCTCGCGCACCACCGCCACGCCCTCGGCACGGAACACCGCCTGCCGCGCCTGCTCCGCCTGCTCCAATGACTCGTCCACCCACTCCATCTCCACCCACTCCTCCTCCTCGAAGCGCTTGGTCGCGCTCACACAGCCGCCGAGCCGCGCGCTCGCCTCGTGCGTGCTGCGCACGCTCATCTGCACCACCACGTCCTTGGGCTTGCGGTCCGGCTCCGGCCGCTCCTGCTGGAGCCGCATCTGCTTCATCTCGTCGAGATGCTCCAACAGCGGCCGCATCTGGCAGGTGCGCTCGACCGGCACGAGCACCATGCGCCCGCCGTCAAAACACGCCGCATACAGCCCCGCCGACGGCACCGCCACCCCCACGAGCCGCTGCGTCTCCGCCCGCATTTCCTCGGCGCGCGCCGTGTTGAAGAAGCGCCCGGCCGCGTACGGCACGTCCACGCCGATCACGCGCAGCGACGGCTTGAGCCGCGCCTGCAGCGGCACCGCGTCGCTTGCCGAGTTGTACTGCCGGCTGTGCGGCCGTCCCAGGTACTGGAGGAGCTGCACCAGAAGCGACTCCAGATCGGTGCTGCCGGGGAGAAACAGCACGCTGATGGGGTACGACTCCACCACCGGGTCGTCGTCGTCCGCGTCGTCCGCGCGCCGCAGCAAGGACCCCGCCGTCTCGGCCATCAGCACGTCCGCCGCACTGGCCTCCGCCATCAGCACGTCCACCGGCTCCTCTTCGGGCACAAAGAGCAGCATGCGATGAGGTGCATAATTTTTTTGTCATGGAGGACGGCATGTTGATGAACTGGGAGGTGGGCAGCGGGGCGGCGGAGGCCCCGCGGAAGGTGAAGGTGGTCGGCGGGCGGTGGAAGGACCGGCGGCGTGCCATGGGCTTGGGGAAAAAGAAGGAGCAGGCCTCCGGCGTGAACAGCGTCGAAGTCAAGCCGCGCACGGGGCGCGTCGAGAAGGGCGAGCGCCGCGAGCGGCCGCGACCGCGAGCGCCGCCGGCCACCGCCAACAGAGACACTGCTGCATCCACAGAGACAGGGGGCGCCGGCACCGCGGCGGCGGGCGAGCGCCAGGCCAAGCACAAGTTCGTGGAGGGACCGGGCGCAAACGGCATCAACAACACATATGTCTCGTCGTTGTTCACGCACGGCGCGGAGGCGGTGACGGCGTCGACGGAGGTGTACCGCCCCCTCGAGCCGCTGAACCTCCCGGCGGCGAACGCGAGCTTCGAGACGCTCGGGCTCCACGCGACGCTTGCGGCACACCTTGCGGCATCCGGCTTTTCCCACCCCACTGCCATCCAGACGGCAGCGGTTCCGGCGCTTCTAGGGCCGCCGCAAGACGTGATGATGCACGCGCAGACGGGGCTGGGAAAGACGGTGGCGTTTGCCGCGCCGATCGTGTCACAGCTCATGGACGCGGGCGACCTCCACCGCAACAGCGGCGTGTGCGCGCTCGTGCTTGCCCCCACCCGCGAGCTCGCGGCGCAGACACACGCCGTGTTCCAGCAGCTTACCCGGTGCTGCCCGTATGTGGTGCCGGGTGTGGTGGCGGGAGGGGAGAAGAAGAAGCTGGAGAAGGCACGGCTCCGGAAGGGTGTGAACGTGTTGGTGGGCACGCCCGGGCGGATGCTTGACCACATCAAGACGACCGAGTGCTTGGATCTCCTGGAGGTGCGGTGGGTGGTGTTGGACGAGGGCGACAAGTTGGTGGAGTTGGGGTTTGAGGAGCCGATCCAGGAGATCCTCGAGGCGGTGCGCAGTCGCAGCCGCTTGGAGGCGTCGGCACTCAACCTCCCGGCCACCCGGAGCCACGTGGTGTGCCTGGCGACGATCGACGGTGCGGCGCAGCGGCTCCAGCAGCTCTCGCTCTCAAACGCGGTGCTCGTGGGCGGGGCCAGCACGGCGCTCTCGGCGCCGCACCAGCTCGTGCAGCAGGTGTGCGTGGTGCCGCCCAAGATCCGGTTGGTGGCGCTCGAGCTGGTGTTGCGCGGGTTTCGGGAGGAGCGGCTCACGGTGGTGTTTCTCCTGTGCGCGGACCTGGTGGAGTTCCACCACCGGGTGTTTGCGCGCAACGCGGAGAACGTGTTCAAGCTCCACGGCGGGATGGACCAGAGCGCGCGCACGGCGACGGTGCAGCGGCTCGGGAAGGCGGCGCCGGGGACGGTGCTCTTCTGCACGGACGTGGCGCTGCGGGGGATCGATCTCCCGGTGCTGGCGGTGGTGGAGTACGACCCGCCGTTCAGCGTGGAGGACCACCTCCACCGCGTGGGGCGGACGGCGCGCGCGGGACAGGCGGGGCAGGCGGTGTTGTTTCTCCTTCCGGGCCCGGAGGCGGCGTACGCGGACGTGATTGCGCCGCTCCACCCGGCGGGGCTTGTGCGGCGGAACCACGAGGAGGTGTTGGCGGCGGGATTCGGGGCGGAGTGGGGCACGGACGCGACGACGTGGCACCTCAACGTGGAGCGGTGGCTTGTGGCGGTGGAGGAGCTGAAGGCGGTGGCGGTGAAGGCGTTCACGTCGCACATCCGGGCGTACGCGACGCACCTTGCGAGCGAGCGGAGCATGTTCGGGGTGCGGCTCTTGCACTTGGGCCACCTTGCGAAGGCGTTCGGGTTGCGCGAGACGCCGCGGCAGGCGGGCGGGGGTGGCAGCGACCGCAAGCCGCGCAAGGAGAGCGCGGCGACGCGGATGGCGCGCGCCACGCTCCGCGACAACCGCGCGGACTTCAACCTCGCGTAGTCACGTGCGGCGTAGGCAGAAAAGACGCGGCGCGCGATGCGGGAACAGCCATGTACTGCGACGCGGCGGAGAAGCTTGTGCGGGACGCGGTGCGGGCGCAGCAGCTTCCGCAGCTCCCCCCGTACGACCTTGCGGGGGTGGACGCGGTGGTGGCGGAGACGGGCGCGCTTGCGGCGGAGGTGGCGCGGCTCGACAACGAGGGCGCGGACCGCGCGCTGCGGTGCCACCTCTTTGTCGCGCACCTTCTGATGCGGCGCAACAAGCGGTGCTTGTTGGCGCACCAGCACCTGCGGGCGGAGCGGATCCGGCGGGCGGTGTGGCGGGACGAGACGGGGGCCGGCGCGTTGGGCGTGGGCGAGGAGGAGTACCGCCAGGCGGTGCGCACGATGGTGGCGGAGTACGCGGGCGGCTTCAGCGAGGTGTTGGACATTGGCGGGCCGGTGAAGCCGCCGGGGAGCGTGTTTGTGGACGTGCGGGTGTTGCGCGACGCGGGCGAGGTGGCTACGGAGTACGGCGTGTTCACGTTGAGCAAGGACAGCCAGTTCTTTGCGCGCTATCTGGACGTGGCGCGGCTCGTGGAGCAGGGATATGTGGAGATTGTGCAATAGACATGTTATTCGGGAGCGTGTGGGCGGCGGCGATTTCCGCGTGGTTGGGGAGCGGCGGGGGCGGCGGGGGCGGTGGGGCGGTGCTGGCGGGGGTGCTGGTGCCGGTGCTGGTGCCGGCGCTCCCGGAGTGGACGCCGCCGGCGGCGGTGGACGAGCCGTACACGCTGGCGGTGCAGCTCGAGAACGCGACGCTTCTCGTGCTCTGCCGGAACTTTGAGCTCTACGACCTTCTCGAGACGATCCACCACTACGAGGCGCGGTTCAACCACCGCTACCACTACCCGTGGACGTTTCTCAACGACGTGCCGTTCTCGATGGAGTTCCGGGCGGCGGTGCAGCTGGCGGTGTCGGGCAAGGCGCACTTTGGCCACGTGCCGGCGCAGCACTGGGGGTATCCGGAGTGGATCAACCAGACCTACGCCGGCGAGGTGCGGGAGCGGATGGTGGCAGACGACGTGATCTACGGCGGACTGGAGCTGTACCGGCACATGTGCCGCTTCAACCTGGGCTTCTTCTTCCACCACAAGATAACGCAGCGGTACCGCTACTACTGGCGGGTGGAGCCGGGCACCAAGATCATGTGCGATCTCCACTACGACGTGTTCCGGTTCATGCGGGAGCAGGGCAAGCGCTACGGCTTCACGATCCTGTTGTACGAGTACCAGGAGACGATCCACACGTTGTGGGCGGTGGTGGGCGAGTTTGTGCGGCAGAACCGCGGGCTCGTGAACTGGGGACCCGACAATCTCCACGCGTTTGCGGTGGACCCGGGCTACGACAGCATGGAGACGGGCCGCGACATTGCCGACATGAAGTACAACTTGTGCCACTTCTGGACCAACTTTGAGATTGGCGACATGGACTTTTTCCGCAGCGAGGCGTACACGCGCTTCTTCGAGTACTTGGACCGCGCGGGCGGCTTCTACTACGAGCGGTGGGGCGACGCGCCGGTGCACCTGCTTGCGGTGGCGTTGTTCATGGACCGGAGCGAGGTGCACTGGTTCGGCGACATGGGCTACTACCACACGCCGTATCTCCAGTGTCCGCGGGACTACGACGTGCGCATTGCCCGGCGGTGCAGCTGCGACCCGCGCAAGGACTTTTCGCCCGAGATCTACAGCTGCACGGGGCACTTTCTCGGGTTGCAGGGGCGCGCGCTCCCGCGCTTGTCCGTGTAAAGGGGGTGTGGCGGTGGCGGGCGGCGCGGCGGGCGGCGCGGCGGGCGGCGCGGCGGGCCGTTCGATCGTGTGGTGTATGGCGGCAGCGCGTTCGTGTTCCGTCTACTCCTTCTTGCCCTCCAACAACCCCCCCTCGGGCTCCTCGTGCGGCCCGTCCTTTGCATAGCGCCCCAACGTCCCCCGTAAGCTCTCCGGGATGTCCTTGAACTCGAGGTCCGCCAACGCCGTGCTCACGCTCTCGCCCTTGGCCCGCAACAAGTCCTCCACCGTCACGCGCTTGTCGTCAAAGATCTTCAAGTGGTCGGCAATGAGGTGGCGCACCTTGCACTCGGGACACTGGATGAGCACCGTGCCCTTGGTGTACGCCTGCTTCAGCATCGTGTGCGACAGCCGCGTGTCGCACTTGTTGCACGTGAAGGCAATCATCAACTGGGGGTCCACGCGCGGCGCCGAGTTGGACCGCACAAGCCGCGGCGTCTGGGCCGCCGGTCGCGGAGCGGGGCCTGCAGAGCACGGGGCACGGAGGAAGACCGCCGCGCGGGGGGCGGGCCGGGCCGCCCGGCTGAGGCACCGCGCACCCGCCGTGCGCACGCCCGCTCGCCACATGAAGAAACCTGCACCGGACATGCGCCCCGCGCATCTCCGTTACCCCACACTCATGGCTTCCATGCTCGCGCTGGCGAAAAGCCTGTTCGTGGCCCGCAACCACCGCCGCGCGTACGAGGTGCTTGCGCCCGAGGTCGAGTCCGGCCGCGTGTACACCGACATGGCGCTGGGCGCCGTCTCGCGCGCCACCGGAGCGGCGCTCGTGGTGCTCTACCTCAGCGTCGGCAGCGAGCTTGTCAAGGAGGGCGCCCCCGAGGCAGCAGCCTTCACGGCGGTTGTGGCCAGCCGTCTTCTTCTCGACAGCTACCCCGGCGCCAGTCTGGAGGTGAGCCTGGCGCACTTTCTCGTCGAGCACGTGCACAGCCTCACGCCGCCCGCGGCGTTGTTGGAGCGGATGGCCGAGGCCGTGGGCGCCGCACGGCCGCAGGACAACGGCTACGGCCGGCTTGTGGAGACGTACATCCAGGTGTGGGTGGAGAGCCAGCACCCGGCCCGGCCGCGAGGCGCAGCGGCACACTTGGCGGCGCTTGGGATCGACGGGCCGGAGTGGGCGGCGCGCGCCGAGGCGTACGCGGGGCAGCTTGCGGAGCAGGACCGGAAGGCGGCCGCGACGGCACGGGCGGAGGAGGAGGCACGGGTGGCGCGGGAGCAGGCAGCGGCGGCGGCACGGCGGGTGCGCGAGGAGGAGGCGCGGCGGCAGCAGCACATCGACGCGCTCAAGCAGCAGCAGTTGGAGCAGCAGCGGGCGTTGCACGAGCCGCCGACGGAGACGGTGTGGCAGCGGGTGGTGGCACAGAACCGGGCGGCGGTGCAGGCGGCGTGGGCGGCGGTGCGCGGCCACGCAGCTCCGCTTGTCGCGGTGGCAGCGCTTGCGGCGGTGCTCCGGGCCACGCGGCGCCATGCGTGGTGGAGCATGCTCTACGCGCGCTTGATGACGACGGCACGGATGGCGGGCCGGGTGACGTACATGTAGAGCGCGGCGCGTTGGCGAGAAGCAGACGCAACAGGCGCCGGCGAGAGGCGGGCCACCGTCACCGGCAAGAAGCGGGCCACCGGCACCGGCAGAAAACACGTCGCTACCAGCTGCGCGACGCCTCGTGGGCCATTCCGCTTACCTAATGGTCGCCGCGTCGCTCCATTTCCCATCCCTTTCTCCACGAGACCCACGGACCCATGACGTCGCTCTACCCCCTTGCGCTCCTCATGGACGAGCTCAAGCACGAGGACGTGGCCAACCGGGTGGCGGCCATGCAAAAAATCGACACGATTGCCGCGGCGCTCGGTCCGGAGCGGACGGCGGGCGAGTTGCTCCCGTTTCTTCTCGAGGTGACCCAGGACGACGAGGACGAGGTGTTTGCGGTGCTTGCGGAGCGGCTTCCGCTGTTGGCGCCGCTTCTTCCGGACACGTCCGGCGTGGCGCTTCTTCCGATTGGGGAGGCGTTGGCGTCGATGGAGGAGCCGGCGGTGCGCGACGCGGCGGTGGCGCTGCTTGCGACGATTGCGGGCGGGCTCGGCGACGCGCAGCTTGAGGCAGAGCTTCTCCCGCTTCTTGGCCGGCTTGCGACGGGCGAGTGGTTCAGTCTGCGGGTGGCGGCGTGCGGGCTCTATGCGCCGGTGCTCCCGCGCGTGGACGGCAAGACGCGCGACGCAGAGCTTGCACAGTACGGGCGGCTCGTCACGGACGAGGCGCCGATGGTGCGGCGGGCGGCTGCGTCGCAGCTTGCGGCGGTGGTGCGGGCGTGCCCCGGGAACGCGGCGGTGTGGAGCGCGTTCTTGGCGGTGGTGCAGGACGACCAGGACCTGGTCAAGTTCCTCGGGGTGGACGCGCTCGTGGCGCTTCTTGACACGGCGCAGGGGAGCGAGGCGGACTTGCTCGAGGCGGCGGTGCGGTTGGCACATGACCCGCTGTGGCGCGTGCGCTACATGACGGCGGACAAGTGGGACGAGTTGGCGTCGCGGTTGGCGGGGCACACGCAGCAGCTCGAGCCGCACTTTGTGGGGCTCATGAAGGACAGCGAGGCAGAGGTGCGGCGGGCGGCGGCGCGGCAGGTGTCTGCGTTTGCGGCGCTTCTCGGGCTGCCGGCGCGCGTGGTGAGCCAGCTCGTGCCGCACGTGGATGCGCTCGCGGAGGATGCGTCGGAACAGGTGCGCGCGCTGCTTGCGCTGGAGCTCGCAGGCCTTGCGCCCATTCTCGGCGAGCAGGCCACGCTCCAGCACCTTCTCCCGATCTACACGCAGATGTTGAAGGACGAGTTCCCGGAGGTGCGTCTCAACATCATCTCGAAGCTCAACGTGGTGAACGAGGTGATTGGGCTGCTGCGGCTCAGCCTGGAGCTTCTCCCGTCGATCAAGCAGCTTGCGGACGACAAGCAGTGGCGCGTGCGTCTTGCGATCATCGAGTACATTCCGTTGTTGCTGAAGCAGCTCGGGGTGCACTTTTTCGACCAGGAGCTCGGGCGCTTGTGTATGCTGTGGTTGTGGGACCCCGTGTTCTCGATCCGGGACGCGGCCGTGACGAACCTCGAGCGGCTCGCGGAGACGTTCGGCCCCGAGTGGGCGCGCAAGGAGCTCGTGGGACGCATCCTCAGCGGCGACGACACGCCGGGGCTCCAGAACTTTGTGTTCCGCATCACGTGTCTCTTTGCGTTGACCAAGTTGGTGCCGGCGTTGGCGGTGGAGACGGTGGTGGAAGACGTGTTGCCGTTTGTGGACAAGCTCGCGGCGGACCACGTGCCGAACATCCGCTTCAATGCGGCCAAGAGCTACGCGGTGGTGGCGGCGCGGCTCGCACAGGACAGCCGTGCGGACGTGGTGCGCTCGCACATTGTGCCCAAGTTGGAGGCGTTGGTGGGAGACGAGGACGTCGACGTGCGCTACTTTGCCAGCGTGAGCGGGCACGACGTGGCGGCGTTGGCGGCGTAGCCGCGGAGCAGCGGCGCCTGGCGGCTCCGCAACGAGTCAAGTATACGCTTGTATTCTGCTACACAATCACATAGCGGAGGGGGATGTGGATCAACTTGACGGCGTAGCCAACAACGCCCATCATGAGGAAGCCGACGCCCACGGCGCGGATGATGCGGAAGTACTCGCGCTGGTCGGGCTTCTTGCACTTGGTCACAAACGCAGTGCCGTCCTTGAAGAACGCGGCGGGCGCCTCCGTGAGCTTGTCGAGTCCGTCAGCCATAGCAGGTGGTGTGGGGCGGACAGCGGGCGCGAAATGTCGACACGTAGCCGTGTGTGCATTAGCTAAGCACCTTCCCGATCGGGCAGGACGGCGCGGTGCCCGCATCGGGAAAACGCGGCGGGTGCGGCCGTTCCCTCGTGCATTGTTCCTGTGAGCCGCTAGCTGCCGAAGCCGGTCCAGGGCGCCTCGGTCGGCGCGGCCGGCGCCGTCTCCTCGCCGCGCCACACCTTCACCCGCTCGTCTGCCCACACCTCGTCGCGCACGCGCTCGCGCAATGTCCGGTGCGTCGCCGTCTCCAAGTCCGTGAACGCCTGCATCACCGCTGCAAACGGCACGCCCTCCCGCGCCTGTGTCTTCTGCGCCGCTGCGTCCGCCGCCAGTCCGTCGATCCCCGCGTACACCACACGCTCCAACTCGTCCACCCACACGTCCATCACGTGGTACGGGATCGCCATCGCCACCTTCAAGTCCCCGCTCAACGGCCCCCGCGACATGGCCCCGACGTACCCCTCCACCAACGCGCTGTCCCACTCCTCCTTCTGCAACCGGAGGAAGCAGTGCCGCACGACGCGCCGCAACAACATGTAGAACTTGTCCATGCGCCACTGGTCGATCCCCGCCCACTCGTGCGCCATGACCGTCCAGAACGCCTCCACAAACTCCACAAACGCCCCCCGCGTCACCGCCTCCAGAAATAACGCCCCCAACTGGTCCGCCAACCGCTGCTGCGGCCGCGGCCGGTCGCTGAACCACATTGCGTAGTACAACCCCTTCCACAACTTCGCGAGCTCGCCCACCGACAAGCTCTTCTTGTGGCCGAGAAACCGGTGGAGCAGCCCCACCGCGTGCTCCCGCGTTGCCCGGTCGTTCGACGCGAGCTTCTTCACGAACGAAGACGACATGGTGAAAAAAAAATGCTGCCGCGATGAGCTGACGTCATGGACGACCGCTCTGTTCCCCGGTGGGTCCGCGGCGGGTGGTACGCAGGCGAGGGCTCCGGCGCAGAGCCCGGCGCCGGTGCGTACGAGGCGGTGCGCGACCGCTACGGCGGCGGCGCGGAGGGCGTGTGGCGCGAGGGCGTGCAGCGGTTTGCGCGCGAGGCCGAGGACCGCCAGCACGCCGACCGCCAGCAGGCGATTGCCGCCGCGGAGCGCGAGTTCGAGCGCGGGGCCGACGTGCTTGGCGGGTACGCGGTCGAGTGCCGCGAGCTTGGCGTGCACTACGAGAAGGAGGAGCCGGTCGCGGAGCCGGAGAAGACGGGTGCCGTCGCGCCCCTCACCAACCGCGACATGGCCAGCGTGCCCGACTACGTCAAGGATGTCGGCGACAAGAAGCGGCGATTGCTAGACCAGTACAGGTAGGCGTGCCCCAGCCCCTACTCCTGCTTGCTCACCCACTCGGCCGGCATGGCACGGTACACCACGACCTCGCCGCTCTCCAACGCGCCGTCGATCGCGCCCCGCTGCACCGTGCGGTTGCCGCCAACGTTCTGGTGCCACACGGACACGCGGGTGCCCTCCACCGCCGCCACAACGGCGGTGTGGTGCGGTGCGCCGTAGCTCGCCCGCGTTGTCGGCGTCGCGTACACCGCCAGCGTGAACTGCACAATGTCGCCGGCACGCACGTCCGCCCAGCTGCCGCGACCGGCGCTGGCGTACACAACGGCGCCCCACACGTAGCCCTCGCCGCTGAACGCCCACTTGCCGCAGCCCAACTCCACCGCCTGCTTGGCCAACGTCCAGCACTCGCCGTCGCCCACCTGGCGACCTTGCTGGGCCTCGCACCACCCCACAATGTGCGGGCCAAACTTGGCCAGGGCGTCGAGCATCTCGCGAGCAGACGGCTGTGCGGGCGCCGGCGTGCGCAGCTCGGACATGGCTGCGTGGGCAGGGTGCGCGTCGGTCCACTCGATGCGGAGCCGCCACACCAGGAGATCGGCAAGGCGGAACGCAAGCACAAGAAAGTGCGACGAGCTGCCGTTCGAGACCGAGGTGCCTGCGCTCATGGCGTACAGCATTGTGCTGAGCGGTTCAGGGAGCGTCGGAGGGGAGTGGGTGAACCAGAGGGAGGAGAGGGAGCCAGACACGTTGGGCGCAGCCACGGGTGGAAACGCAGGCTGATGGCGCGGTGCGGGTGCGGGTGGAGGAGCGGCACGGACGTATGGAGCTGTGTGCGACACAGGGGTGGGGGTGTGGTTCGAGGGGAAGGTGCGGGAGGGAGGAGGAGCAGGGCCGGCCGCGGGTGGAGCTGCCGCGGGTGGAGCTGCCGCGGGCGGAGCTGCCGCGGGTGGAGCTGCCGCGGGCACGATTGTAGGCTTGGCCCTGATCTCTGGCTTGGCCTTGGTTCCCGGCTTTGGTTTGACCGCTGGCTTGGGCTTGACCTCCGGCTTGGGTTTGACCTCCGGCTTGGGCTTGGCCTCCGGCTTGGGCTTGATTTCCGGCTTGGGCTTGATCTCCGGCTTGGGCTTGACCGCAGGCGGTGGCGGAGTGGGCCTGGGAGCCGGCGGCGGTGGCGGAGGTGTGGCTGCTGCGCGCAGCGGCTCCACCTTCTTCAAGCTCTCCCGCGCCCCAAACAAGTCAAAGTGAGAACGGGTCGGTGTTCCGCCTCCAGCTGCCTCCAGCGACACAGCCGACTCCAGAACCACTGTCGGTTTGTGAGGCTTGGGCGGTGGCTGGAACTGCTTCATGTCAAACTGCGGTGTGGCCTTGGTGCGCGAAGGAAGCGCCGGTGCATAGTCCGGGGGCCCTGTAGACGGCGCTTGCTCCGGCTGTGCAAGTTGCTCCGACCGAGCCTCCGGCTGTGGTTCTGGCTGTGGCTGTGACTCCGGCTGTGGCTGTGGCTTGCTGTCCTGCATCGCCAACGCCGCGTCTTGCTTCCCGCGGTACGGTTTTGGTGGAGGAGGGAGCTTGGAGATGTCAAACACCGTCCTTGGCTCCAAAGCAGGTGTAGGCACTGGAGAAGCCGCGGCCGGAGTGGCGGCAACAGGAGACGTCCCTCTTGGCGGAAGGGCCGGGAGCTGCCGTGCAGGCGGCGGCGGCGGCTCGGTCTTGGACCCAGACGGCAGGGCCCCCGCCACTTCGCTCCGCACCAGAGCACGCGGTGGAGGCGGAAAGTTCAATGACTCAACCGTTGGCGCAGGTTTGGACACCCGCGGCGGCGGCAGGTTCCGCTTTTCGGTGGGCGCAATCGACGCGCCGGATGCGTTGGAAAGGGACAGGCCGGGCGGCGGAGTCGCGCCAAGGTGCCCGCGGCCATGGTGCACCGGAGGTGGTGCAAACGTGGACGGGTCGGGAAGAGGCGCGCGCTCGGCGGGAGGCTCGGCGCCGTCGACTCCCGGCGAGGCAGCCTGAGTGGGAGGCTGGTACTGTGCCGCAGACGGCTGCAGATGTACCTGAGGCTGTGTGGGCTGCTGAGCCGGCGGCTGGTACTGCTGAGTCGGCGGCTGGTACTGCTGAGCCGGCGGCTGGTACTGCTGAGCCGGCGGCTGGTACTGCTGATCAGGCTGCGGCTGCTGGGCCAGCGGCTGCGGCTGCTGCTCTTGCTGTGCAGGCGCCTCGGCCTTCTTGTACCCGTAGGCGCTGGCAAGCATGTTTGCCCCGCTCTTCATCTGGTCAAACGTGAGCACCACCTTGTTAGGGTCTGAAGGCGCCGGAGCATTGTTCAACATGGTCTCCGCGGTCTTGGCGTGTGTCGCGTTGGGGCCACCCTGCGCCGCCATAAACGGGAGCGCGACCTTGCCCACCGATTGGAGCTGGCCAAAGGTGAGGCCGGCAGGGGCGGCGGGGGCCTGCTCAGATGCAGTCGGAGGTTGCATGGAAGCCGTCGGGGCAGCCGGGGTTGCGGGGGATGTAGCCTGCGGTCTGGGGGGAGGGGGAGGGAGAGAGCGAGCTGGGGGAGGCGGTGGCTGGGAAGTGGCAGCGGTCGGGGCCGCAGGCTGGACGTAGCCCTGCTGAGCCGGTTGGCCGTAGCCCAGCTGAGCCGGCTGGCCGTAAGCGGGAGTCGCCTGCTGAGCCGGCTGGCCGTAAGCGGGAGTCGCCTGCTGAGCCGGCTGGCCGTAAGCGGGAATCGTTGGCTGACCATATGCCGCGGCCGCCGGCTGACCATAGCCCTGCTGCGCCTCCGCCACCGGCATCGGCTGAAACCCGCCCTGGGAAGGCGCCTGGGGAGTGCCCATTACGGCCCGCTGCTCTCGGTTCTGAGCAACTTCCTCGGCGCTCACCGTCAAGCTGCGCGTAGGCGGGGGCGGGAAGCTCTTGGGGTCGCGCAAGGCCTCGACGGGACGGGGCGCACCGAAACGGTCGGCGGGATCGACGTCGTCCTTGCTGCCATTGGTGTGCGCCGTGCGCTGGTTCTGCACCATGTGGTACCCCCCCTTGGCGCCCTTGGCGGTGAGCCGCGCGGCGCCCTTGCCCGCGGCCTTGAACTTGTCGCCGTGCTGGTCCCAAAAAGACATGTGGTGGGAATGCACGACCCCATGCTGATCCGCTTCCTCCTTCTCCTCAGTCGCCAGGGCAAGGTGCGGTTGGTCAAGTGGTACACGACGGCGCTGCAGAAGGAGAAGCAGCGCACGATCCGCGAGCTCACGGCGGTGGTGCTCCTGCGGCGCGGCAAGATGCTGAACGTGTTGGAGTTCCGCGACGCCAAGATTGTGTACCGCCGGTACGCGCTGTTGTTTTTTGTGGTGGGGGTGCTGGACGCGGCGAACGAGTTGTTGACGTTGGAGACGGTGCACCGCTTCGTGGAGCAGATGGACCGCGCATACGGCAACGTGTGCGAGTTGGACATCATCTTCAACTTTGAGCGCGCGTACCACATCTTGGACGAGTTGGTGTTGGACGGCGTGGTGCAGGAGAGCAGCAAGCGCGAGGTGTTGCGGCGCGTGCAGGCCGCCGACGACATGGAGGGCATGGAGGGCATGGAGTCGGTGATGGCGTAGCGCGGCGGTGCCCGTCCCCGGCGGCTGGAAACGACGCCGCGTAATCGACACGCAGCGCATGCGCTTCACTGCCCCCGCGTTCCTCCGCATGTCTGTGCCGCCGCCGCTGACGACCGCGCGCGTGACGTCGTCCACGACGGCGTTTGCCGCCAACTGGATCAATCTCTCCAAGCTCACCTACACGGACCCCGCAGGCAACCCGCGCGTGTGGGAGTGCGCCGGGCGCACCACCCGCACGGGCGCGTGCGACGCCGTGGCCATCATTGCGATTGTGCGGCCCGTGGCCCACGTGCAGGCGACGCCGCACAACACGGTGCTCGCGGCAGACGTGGGTCCGTACGTGGTGCTCCTGCGGCAGTTCCGCCCGCCAACGGAGCGCACGTGTCTCGAGTTCCCGGCGGGGTTGGTGGACCCGCGCGAGCTGACAGCCACGGCGGCGCTCCGCGAGCTCCACGAGGAGACGGGGTTCGTGGCGACCGAGGTGGCGCACCGCCTGCCGCTCATCCACACGGACCCGGGCATGTGTGCCACCACCTCCGAGACCATCACGGTCGAGATCGATCTCGCGGACGTGCGCAACCAGCAGCCGCAGCCGCAGTTGGAGGAGGGCGAGTTCATCGACACCTTCCTCGTGCCGCTCCGCGACTTGTACCGCGTCGTGCAGGAGCACGCCGCCGCCGGCTACGCCATCGACGCCCGCGTGGACGGCATTGCCAACGGCATGCGCCTCGCCCACACGTACCTTTAACACCGTATATTCTTCCGCATGACGGCCTCCGTCCCGCCGCTCGAGGCCCAGATCCAGCAGCACCTCGTCGCGTCGGGCCACTACGACCGCCTCCTGGCGCACCTTGCGGGGCTCCTCGCCACGTCCGGCTGGACCGACGCCATGCGCCGTGCCGCCGCCGACGCGCTCGCCCGCGCCGACGCGCCGCTGTTCGAGAACGTGTACGCCGACTTGGAGCTGCGCGGCTTGGAAACGGTCCCGGAGGACGTCGTGCGCGACATGGTCCGCCAGATCAAGCTGTACTTGGACGGCGTGGTCGAGACGTAGGCGCCGCCGCACGCCCGGCATTGCGCTCCTCTGCTCCCGCGCATCCCATTGGTTTTCCCTAATGCTGACTCCTTCGCTGCCCGTGTCGTTCCTGCCGGCGTTTATCGCCCAGTTGGAGAGCTCGCCCGCGACGGACGCCTCCCGCGCCAGCGACGCCGAGACGTACGTCCACAAGCAGGTGGCGCGCGAGTTGCAGGCGCGCATTGCCGCCGCCGACAAGGCCGTCAAGGCGGCGGCGCTCGCGGCTGCCGACAAGGGCCTGGCCGGGCCGAGCCGTGCCGGGGTCGACGAGAAGGTGCGTGCCTTGCGCGCCACCTTGGAGCGCGTGAACAGCGAGGTGCAGGAGCGTGCCGACGTGACGAGCACCAGAAAGGCCGTGGTCGAGTGCCTCAAGGGCAACAAGGACCGGGTGTTGGAGTGCTGGGACCAGGTGGCGGCCTTCAACGCGGCCGTCAACCGCCTGTAGCCCGTGCCGCTGTGCATGGCTCTGTGCATTCACGCCGTCTAGATCTTCAGTCTGTAGAAGCACATCAACGCGCTGTCGCTCTCGCCGCCGCCCGCCAACGCCTGCACACGCTCGCGCTCCACGACCGTCACCTTGTCGTCGTTGAAGCGCCACCAACGCTCGCCCGCCAAGTCCGTCTCGTCGCGCACAAACGCCTGGTAGTGGCCCGAGTCCGCCGACGCGCCCTGGTGCGTCACCACCGCCACGAGCTCGTACACCGTGCCGGGGTTTGCGGCCGGGTCCACGTCGCCCACCGCCGCGCGCGCCTTGCTCTCAAACTCCGCCCGCAACTCCGCCGCCTTGGCCACCGCCGCCCTTGCGTCCTTGTTGGTCTTCTGGAACTGCTTCCACGCGTCCCCCATCTCCTTGTCGAGGGCCGTGATCTTGTCGCGCTGCGCTGTGTGCTCCGCCTGCACCTCCGGCGTGCAAAACTCCGCCACGTCGAGCTCCACCGGGAACTGCACCTTCCGGAGGATCTTGCTCTTCTTTTGCGTGTCCCGCTTCCAGAAGAAGCGCACGAACTGCACCGTGAGGTGCCGCGGGAGGTGCGAGATGCGCTTCACCACGCGGTACTCGGCGTCCTGCCCGCTCGCGTCGTGCTTTGTCACGCTCTCCTCGAGCAGCGCCGCAAGACCGTCCCGGAGAAAGTTTGTCGCCTTCGTGATGTGGCACTCCACCTTCTCCGCCACCTCCACACGCGTCGTGCTGTCGCCCGGGTCGTTCGTGTTGGTGCTCGTCACGTCGAACCGCACCTCGTGGCTCGCGCCCACCGCCGGCACCGCCTCGCGCACCAACAGCATCATCTGCGTGTACGCCTCCTCCGCGTCCTGCTGCTTGAAGTAGCCCTCGGGCGACCGCTCCGCAAACTGCGGGTGGAGCCGCCGGAGATGCCCAAGCACCGCCAACGGCTGCACCGAGGTCCCCGGTGTCGCCATGCGCCCGAACAAGCTCCCGAGCAGGCTCGTGAACTGGCCCGCCGGCGACGCGTCGCCCGTGTGCGCACGGATGGCGCTGCGCACGTCCTCGCGCGCGTTGAGCGCCTGGAGCGTCGCGTTGAGGTAGCACGTGTTGCCGAGGTTGACGAGCCCTGCCGGCTCGCCCGCCAGCGTCTCGGGGATGCCCACGTCCTCGGCAAACACCGTGGGCTCCGCGGGCGCCTGGGGCACCTTGTCGTCGGGCACGCCCATCACCATCACCGTCTGGTCCGGCTTGAGGCCGAGCAGGCCGAGAAGCGCGTCGTCCAGCAAGCCGCCGCGCACCAACACCTTCTGGCGCTCGGGCGGCACGTTCGTGAGACTGTAGATCTGGAGCTTCAACGTGGCACCCGTCTCCTCCTCGTCGTACTCGAGCGGGTACAGCTTGCCGCCGTTCTTGACCACAATCGTCGGCATGGCGCGAAAGAAGGACGGGGGTGTGGGTGGCAACCTGCAGCCAGTATATTACTCAATACATACTTAGAGGAGGAGGAGCGCGAAGGCGGCGACGGGCGCGGCGAGGTTCGCGACGGCGGCGGCGCCGGTGGAGCTCAGCGAGGACGCGCTGGAGGTGCCGGTGGCGCTGGCGCGCGTCGAGGTGCCGGCAGTCACGGTGGTGGTGGCCTTGGTCGTCGTGGCGTCGGCCGCAAGGTCCTCGCTGTAGTAGTTGTTGTCGGTGGCGTTGAAGCAGCTGATGGCGTACTCCAGCACTTCAAACACGCTCTCCTCGACGAACGTGATGTCGCTGCACGCGTAGTGGGCCACCTCGCCCGTGTCGTCCTCGGCGTACATGTACGCCACCTGGATGGTGGCCACGTCGCCGTCGTTCACGCTCAGCGGCTGGTCGGGCATGTGGAAGCACGTGTGGCCAATGTCCAAGTGCTCGGACACGTTGCCGCGGTACCACTCGTCAAAGTCCAGCTGCTGCGTGGGGTTGGACAGGTACAGGATGCGGAGGCGGATCTCCGTCACCTGCTCCTTGGCCACGAGCGCCACGAAGCCGTCGTCGAGCGGAAAGATGGTGCGGTTGGCGATCGCGGCGTTCAGCCCGCACGGCGGGGTGAGCTCGGTCGCCTCGGCCCACTGGCGGGCCTGCGGGTAGAGCATCGTGAGCTCGCCCATCGTCTGGGCGTACGTCTCGCCGTGCTCGAGGGCAAGCGCGGAGGACGCGAGGGCAGAGAGGACCGGGAGAAGCAGCAACATCGTATGCGGGTGGCGGGGTCGCGCTGCGGTGCGGTGGGGGGCTACTTATAGCATGCGCGGTGTTTCTCGGCGCCGTCCGGGCTTGGAGCGGCGGAGTTGTCGGTGGTTCCAGCTGTGCCCAGGTGGGACAGGAGCGCGGTGTGAGTGGCGCGGAAGTGTGTGAGGCGCCGCCGGCGGCGGACCCGGCGCGGACAGCGGCCGCGGCCGGCGGACAGTCCGCGAGGGGCCTCGGTGCGGGTCGTATTCTCCACGGGGCCGCCGTGTTTGTGGAGACGCTGATGCAGGGTGCTGCACGTTTATGCATGCGCGATCGGTTGTGGCCGACAACGCCGAGATGACGTTGAGGTGCGGCGCGCGGGAGCCAATGGCGCGCGGACGAGGTGCGGGGCGGCGTTCTGGTTGGCGGGCGCGGAGCGGGCCGTTCGTGGTACGGCATCGTTGCCAAGAGGCGGGGCGTGGCGCGGGTCACGGGCGTGTTGCGGGAGCGACAAGGAGCACGTGGGGGCGCAGGCCCGCGGGGGAGGGGTGCGGGTGCGCTCGGGAGCCGGGCTGGAGCAGGCTGAGCGGGCGGAACGGCGGCACAGAACGACGGGGCGATAAGAGCGCGGGCGTAGCCAAATCGGGCATTGCCGATCCAGGCATGTGCCAAAGTGAACACCCGTGCACCTGAGCATCCGTGCACCTGAGCATCCGTGCACCTGAGCATCCGTGCACCTGAGCATCCGTGCACCCGGAACACCCGTGCACCCCTTTTCCGAGTCGGACCCGACACGCCCCGCGGCGGACAAAGCCGGGTGCTCATCGCGTGCGGCGCTTCCCCACACCCCCGCTCACCCGCGTCCGAACTTGCCCGAGAAGGACGTCCCCGGGACTCGGCGCAGCGGAGGCGCGCAACTATAAATTGGAGCCGCCCCGCAGACTCCGGCGGCCACCCCACTCCGCCATGCCCACCTCCGTTGACCGTATTCCCCAGCTCGGCGTCCATGCCACGCCCCAGGGCTCGCTGGCCCCGGCGCTGTCGTTCGGCGCCAAGTTTGCTGCCGCCCACCTGCTCCTGCCCGACACGTTGATCCGCCACAACCCCGCGGTGCTGGTGTTGTACGAGGACGGCTTGCTCGAGAAGGGCACCACGATCTCCAGCAACGGCGCGCTCATGGCGTACCTGGGCAAGAAGACGGGCCGCTCGCCCACCGACAAGCGCATTGTGGACGAGGAGACGTCCAACAGCGAGATCTGGTGGGGCCCCGTCAACAAGAAGGTGGACGAGCTCACGTGGAAGATCCTGCGCCTGCGCGCGTTGGACTACCTCCACACCCGCGAGAAGTTGTACGTGGTGGACGCGTACGCCGGGTGGGACCCGCGCTACCGCTTGAAGGTGCGCATCGTGTGCGCGCGTGCGTACCACGCGCTCTTCATGCGCAACATGTTGATCCGCCCCTCGGAGGAGGAGTTGGCCAACTTTGGCGAGCCGGACTTTACCATCTACAACGCGGGCCAGTTCCCTGCGAACGTGCACACCAAGGGCATGACGTCGCCCACGCTGGTGGAGATCAACTTCAAGGAGATGGAGATGGTGATCTTGGGCACCGAGTACGCCGGCGAGATGAAGAAGGGCATCTTCACGGTCATGTTCTACCTCATGCCGATCAAGCATCAGGTGTTGACGCTCCACTCGCTGGCCAACCAGGGCGTTGCCAAGAAGGACGTGACGCTCTTCTTTGGCTTGTCGGGCACCGGCAAGACGACGCTCTCGGCCGACCCCAACCGCAAGCTCATTGGCGACGACGAGCACTGCTGGCTGGACAACGGCGTGTTCAACATCGAGGGCGGCTGCTACGCCAAGTGCTTGGACTTGAGCGCCGAGAAGGAGCCTGAGATCTTCAACGCGATCCAGTTCGGCTCCGTGCTCGAGAACGTCGTGTACGACCCCGCGACGCGCGTGGTGGACTACAACGACGCCAGCATCACCGAGAACACGCGCTGCGCATACCCGATCGACTACATCCCGCTGGCGCTCATCCCGTGCTCCGTGGACGTGCACCCGCTGAACATCATCCTCCTCACGTGCGACGCGCGCGGCGTGCTCCCGCCGGTGCTGCGCCTCACGAACGAGCAGGTGATGTACCACTTCATCAGCGGCTACACCTCCAAGATGGCGGGCACGGAGGAGGGCGTGACGGAGCCGACGGCCACCTTCTCGGCGTGCTTCGGCCAGCCGTTCCTTGCGCTCCACCCGATGCGCTACGCCCAGCAGTTGAGCGACAAGATCACGCAGCACAAGGCGCTGGCGTGGTTGCTCAACACCGGCTGGACCGGCGCCCTGGCGGCCAAGGGCGGCAAGCGCTGCCCGCTCAAGTACACGCGCGCCATCCTCGACGCGATCCACTCCGGCGAGCTCGCCAAGGCCGAGTACGAGGAGTTCACCACCTTCGGGCTCAACATCCCCAAGGCGGTGCCCGGCGTGCCCGCGGAGTTGCTCAACCCGGAGCGCGCGTGGCCCGAGGGCAAGGCCGCGTTCGCCAAGGAGGTGGCCGGCTTGGGCACGTTGTTTGCCGAGAACTTTGTCAAGTACGCCGACGAGGCGACCGCCGAGGTGAAGGCCGCCGGCCCCCAGGTGTAG
>JAJMSD010000135.1:0-23225 GCA_030558265.1 [Candida] pseudocylindracea
CCATCCCCAACGGCGCCAGCTCGCTCTCCGCCGGCGCCATTCTCCCCCTCCTCGCTTTGCTCATGATCTAGCCCGAACGAATACATTGCCATGCCCTACACGTCCACACCCTCCTGGCGGAGAAACACCCGCTTGAGCTCCTCTCCCCAGCGGTAGCCGCCCATGCCGCCGTCACTGCGCAAGACGCGGTGGCATGGCACCAACACCAGCATCTCGTTGGCCCCCACCGCCGACCCCACCGTGCGCATCGCACTCGGCCGGCCAATCGCCTCCGCGATCTTGGCGTACGTCGTGGTGGTGCCCGCCGGGATCTTGACGAGCTCACGCCACACCTGCTGCTGGAACGGCGTCCCCAGGAACTGGAGCTCAAGCACCGGGGGCGGCTGTTCGGGGTGGTCCACCGCCCCCACCACCGCCGTGTCGACCGCATCGGGGACAAGCCGCTCCACAAGCGTGTGGGCGGCGTACACGCGGCGAAACTCGGCCAACGCCGCCGCAGGCTCCCCGAGATAGACGGCCACCACCGCATCCGCACTGCGCCCCACCAACACGCTGGTCGCCGCCGCCTCGAGCACAATGTACGTGAGAAGCGCCATAGTGCGGGGACGCCAGTTTGCCACCGAAACGTCAACACGACCAGCCTGCAGCCCACGCGCCGGCCTGCAGCCCACGCGCCGGCGTGCGCGCACCGCCGATGGCGTCCTGCACCGAGACACTCGTCGCATCCGCCTGCCCGCTCCATGACTGCTCCTCCGCGCCACGTGCTGTTGGTGGAGCCGCGCACGGTGCACCACCCGGTGCCGGTCACCATTGCACACTGGCAGTTACGCGATCTCGTGGCCGCTGCCGGCGCCGACACGCTTGCCTTCTCGTCGGGCACCACCGTGCGCATGCTCGACCTCGCAACCGGCGGCTGTCTGCTTGCGTGCTCGCTCTCGTACGCCCCGCGCTGTCTCAAGGCTGTCGGCACCACTGTGTTGTGTGGGGGGGTGGCCGGAAAGGGGCTTCTGTTTCTGGGCAGGGGCCTTTTCTCCGTCAACAACCAGCACACCATCACCGTGGGCAAGGCCATCAACAACGCCGTGCTGGTGCATGCCGCCGCCACCACCCAGTTGCGCAGCCATCTCAGCAACAACGACGAGTCCTTGTACACGGTCGACGTGGGCACGCGCGGCCCCACGGTGGCCGACTCAGTCAGCCTCGGCATGCCGCTCAACCACTCGGCGTTGTCGCCCGACGGCCAAACGTTGGTGGCCACTGGCGACGGCTCCCCCGTGCATGTGCTCCACCCGGGCACCCAGGACCGCGCCATCATCGAGTCCGGGTGCCGCTCGGGCTTCCTGGTGGCGTTCAGTGGCGACGGCATGCGCTTCGGCGTGTGCTTTGAGGACGGCGTGGCCATGGTGTACGACACCCGCCAGCCGCTGAAGCCCCAGTACCAACTCCACTCGCTGCGCCGGGACGATGCAGGCGCGTTTCGCTGCCTCAAGTGGAGCGCCACCCACGACCTCTTGGCCATCAGCGAACACACCGAGCGTGTGCACATTGTCGACACGCGGCTGTACGACACCCACCAGGTGGTCGTGCTTCTGTCTGGCCGCAGCACTGTGGGCGTCCCCAGCGACCGCGCCCCCCCGGTGGCAACGCCCTACACCACGAGCATCTACTACGACGAGAGCGAGTGTCCGCAGCCCGCCGGGTTTGCCGACGCCCGCGACCTCACCGGCATCGAGTGGACCGGTGCCTCGCTCGCCGTCGGCACCAAGGAGGGCATTGCCCTCTGGGACGTGAACGCGTGGGAGCGCCGGTCGTTCCCGTCCTTTGGGTACGAGTAGGCGGCGGTCCGCGTTCCGTGCGCGGTCCGCGTTGCTTTTTCGCCCCGTCAACACGCACAGAACACCGGCCACCGCCAGTGTATATAAGGGCGCCGCAGCGTCCCTGCTGGCGGTCCACCGTGCTGAGCGTGACAATGGCCGCCCACATCGCTAATCGTAGTAAGGAGCTCGATGTCTCCACCCCGCCCCCCGCCAGCGCGTGTTCCCGCTCGACGTCCGTTCCCGCTCTGCAAGAGGCTGCTGCCGAAGCTGCTGTCGACGAAGCCGCCGACGGCGTTCTCCCGGAGCGCCCGCCGCTGGTCCTCACCACCAGTGAGAAGTACACCCTCCTGGTGCTCAGCGCGGCGTTTGCGCTCCTCAGCTCGCTTCTGCAGCCGGCGTTCTTCCCGATGCTCACGCCGCTCAAGAACCACTTTGGCGTCACGCTGTCGGTGGTGAACTTGGGCGTCGTCTGCTATCTTATTCTCCAGGCACTTCTGCCGGCAGTCGTTCTGAACCTCGCGGACTACTATGGTCGCCGTCCCGTCATTCTCTTGACCTCGATCGGCTACCTTGCCGGCAACATCGGCCTTGCCCGCGCAAACGCCTTCTGGCTCGTGCTTGTTCTCCGCTGTGTCCAGGCAGCCGTTATCTCCCCCAACATTGCCATCCTGAGCGGTGTTGTGGGCGATTTCACCACGCGTGCTGAGCGCGGCATGTACAGCGGCCTCACCAGCGGCCTCACGTTATTGGGCGTGGGCTTTGGGCCACTTGTGGCGTGTGCCATCATGGCCTGGTTCAACAACTCATGGCGTGCAGTCTTCTGGTTCTTGGCCATTGTTGCCGGCGCGGGCTTTGTCTGCGCCTTCTTTCTCCTCCCAGAGACGCGCCGGCTGTTTGTCGGCAACATGCTGGTTGTGCCCCGGCTCGCTAACCGTGCGCCGGTGCTCATGCTCCCGCACATCCGCAAGCGTCTCTCGAATGATACGGAAACGTTGGAACCGGCTCCCAAGCTGTTCGACTTGATGGCCCCAGCACGTCTCGTCGCACACCGCCAGGTGCTCTGCCTGCTCGTTCCCATGATGATTCACTTTGCCTCGTGGAATATGATGCAGACCCTGTTGCTGACCACGCTCACGGAGGACTACCACTACCGCATCCTCAAGGTCGGGCTCTGCTTTCTCCCCCAGGGCCTTGCTTCGTTGGCTGGCACTATCCTGTGTGGAAAGATCATGAACTGGTTCTACGCCCTCCACATGCAGAAGCACAAGCAGCAGAGAGGGACGCCTGACGGGCGGCCGTTCAACTTGTACAAGGCTCGCTTTGGTGTTCTGATCTACGCCCTGGCTCTTCTGTGCGTCTTTCTCGCCGTGTATGGCTGGGTGATTGAGAAACACTGCAATGTGTCCATTGTGTTGATCCTGAGCTTCTTCATCCTGCTCGGGTCCACCTACTATGCCGCGCCCGCCACAACCGTCATGGTCGACCTCTTTCCCTCCCAGGCTTCCACCGCCGTGCTGTTGGTCAACTTGTTCCGCTGCATGTGCTCCGCCTTGTTCGTGGGTGTTTTGGACAAGATGGCTGCCGCCATGGGTGTCGGGGGAGTGTACACCTTCATGGCTGTCTTGTCGTTTGCATCCAACGGCCTTGTCATGTTGCTTGAGTCCCGCGGTCCCGCGTGGGATCTGCGCTATCCCACAAGCCGTTAGCACCGAAGAACCCCTTATAAAATACACGGCCTCCCGGCCCGGTCCGCGCTTAGCGTGTCTGGGTGCTCCTGCCTCTTCTGTCACCTCACGGCGCGCCGTTCTTCCCGCACCGTCTGCACCGCCCGTCTGCCCCGCCCGCACCTGCACAGAAGCGCGACGCACGTGACGTGCGGGCACATCCTGCACGCGCGCTCCTCCATTTTCCAACCACACGCCATGTCGCTTCTCCGGGTCGGGTTGACGCTCCCGTTGCCGCTGCTCGCGCCGCTGCTCCCGCGGACGCTCCCGAAGCTTGCGGTGGCACTCCCGCTCCCCGCGCTCCCGTCTCTTCTTGCGGGGCTTGCGGACGGCCTCTGGTTGGCTGCCCCCAAGCAGCGCCTGTCGTACGCCAGAAAGCGCACCCGGCAGTTGGACGCGCAGAAGGCGCTCAAGTTCGCCACCAACCTCCTGCGTTGTCCCGCGTGCGGCCGCGTGCGCCGTCTCCACACCATGTGCATGTACTGCTTCCACGGCATCCGCACGATGTTGAAGCGCGACGTCAAGAAGGACGAGTTCTTGAAGCCCGAGCTGGTGCCCGAGCGTGACCGTGCGCTCTTGTATCCCGGGAAGCGCATGTCTGAGCACGAGTTCAACCTCAAGGCGTTGCGGAGCGAGTACATCCCGCGCAGAGGCGAGGCGTTGCAGTACGACAAGATCAGCCCCAAGAAGCGGCGGGGGTACGAGTAGCTGCGCGCCTGCCGGGCGCTCTGCAGATCGCTGTTCAGCTCTCCGCGCCGGCTCCGACCCGCAGCGGCCCCAGACACCTGCCCACCACATACATCGTGTTGTACATAAATCTTTTCTCCGCCGGCATGACCCGCACGCCCGCCTGCCCGCACCCGCGCACGCGCACGGTCCCCACGTCCGTGCCGTGTCCGCCGCACCCGTTGCACGTCAAGCCCGAGGGGACGCTTCTTGTGGTGGAACACGCGGTCGCGCAGTTGGCTGCCACGTACCGCTCGCAGCAGCTTGGCGTGCTCGCCGCGTTCCCGGACACGCTCCTTCTCTCGATGCTCGCGGAGCTCGAGGCCGCCACGCTCGTTGCACTCAGCGGAGCCTCGCGCTATCTCCGGGCGCTTGCGCTGGACGAGGAGACGTGGAAGCGGTTGTGTCTCCAGGCTCCCACGCTGGACCCTGTGTGGCGGGGCTCGTGGCGCAGCACCGCCACCAGACGCCCCTGGGCATCCATGCCGTTCCCACCCAATACCGTATACCTGGACGTGCTCTACCGCCCGTTCCAGTGCCGCATGCTCGACTACACGCTCGTGCTTCGCAAGATCATTGCCGAGGAAGAGGCGAGCAGCCGCCAGCGCCGCAGCTTTCACACCAGCGGCCGCGTCGTGCGCCTCGAGGAGCCTGACTCGGCGCAGTTTGCCGAGCTCGCGGATGCGCCCTTCATCATTGCAGCCTCGGACCGCTGGCCACTGTGGACGGTGGAGTCGCTTGCAGACCGCTTCCCTGGCGTGCTCTTTCGCCAGGAGGCGGTGCAGTGGCCCATGGACACGTACCGGGCCTACTGCCACCTGAACGAGGACGAGCTGCCGTTGTATCTCTTTGACTGCCGGCTGGCTGCCATGACGGAGATCCGCCGCGAGTACACCCCCAACACCGTGTTCCAGGACGACATGTTCCAGGTGTTTGAGCCGGTGCACTGCCGCCCCGACCATCTGTGGCTCATTGTGGGCCCCGCAGGGAGCGGCTCCACCTTCCACCACGACCCCAATGCCACGTGCGCATGGAACGCCACCTTGAGCGGGCGCAAGTTGTGGGTCATGATTCCGCCGGGCGTCACGCCACCGGGCGTGGGCGCGGACGCCGACATGCTGGAGGTGACGCTGCCGGTGGGCGTGGCCGAGTGGGTTCTCTCCGGCTTCCTCGCAGACGCGTTGCGGATGGACGAGAGCCGCGTGGGCGTCACCTTCCCGGGCGAGGTCATGTACGTGCCGGCCGGCTGGTGGCACCTTGTCGTGAACATCGACGAGTGCGTCGCCATCACCCAGAACTTTGTGCCGCGCGCCATGGGCGGACACGTGTGGCGCTTCTTGGCCACCCGTGCGAACCAGGTGAGCGGGTTTGTCTTCAGCCAGGTGTTGGCGGCAGCGCGGGGGTTGGACGGGCCGGCCTTGCAGGAGTGGGTGGCTCGAGCCGAGAGCGTGGTGTTGGACCAGGAGCAGCAGGACGAGGACTGCGGAGAGGTGGATCTCGGGGTGGAGTTGCCGGTGTTGGCGCTCTGGGAGGAGTTGCTCAAGCGCGAGGGCCGGGCAGCGGACGTGGCCATGGTGAAACAGCAGGCGGCCGAGTTGGCCAAGCGCGACGTGAAGGTGGTGAAGAGCGACCGCTGGGAGCAGCTCACAACCGGCACCGGCGGGTTCTCGTTCGGGTTTGACGAGAGCGACGACGAGTAGCGCGGCTGCCAGCCCGGAACCCCGCCGCCCTGCGGCGCCCGCAACCTAAACCATTCATTGACCCACGGCCGTGCCCGTCCCAAATACCCACACCGCCTAGTGCTTGCGCCGGAACAAGCTCGTGCGGCTGCTGCTACGGCTGATCGGCCGGTCCTCCTGCAAAGCCCGCGTGACGTGGTTCACCAAGTGCTCCTCATGACCACCGCCCAAGTGGGCGATCAGGCCGCTGTGCAGACTGAGATACACTGCCGCAGGCGACCCCGGCACCGGCGGCTCGTACACCGGCGTGCTCACTGCGTCTTCGTCGCACGCGCCCTTCATGGCCAGCGTGTACGACGGCACCCGGCTCAACACCGCCGTGTCCCACGCCCCCGGCTTGGGCGTCCCAACACCCAGGCGCACCGGGCTCCGGAGATTCGCCAGCGAGTTGGCCCGGCTGATATGCATCGGCGAGTGCACCCCCGGCGAGAGCAACGGCACGGCCGAACGGGGCCGGATGCTGAAGTAGTCCGGCTGCAGCTGTGTCTGCGGTGGCGGCTGCGGCCGGCCCTCCTCCTCCTCATCCTCGTCGTCCTCAAGCGAGAACGTGGCACGGTTGCCAAACCGCAACCCGGCCTCCGAGTTGGTCTCCCGCAGCAACTGCAACTTGCGAAGCGACTCCGCCAACATGGCGCTCGACGCGCCGCCCATCGGCAGCATTCCAAACCCCACGAAACTGGCGTTCTCCAGCCCACTCCCCGCCTCCGGCGACTGCTGCCCGCTCGCCAAAGGCGTCTCTACGGGCGTGAGGTCCAGATACAACCGGTCATGCACGTGCGCAGCGTAGAGCGGCGGCGCCACCAAGCCGGTCGCAGGAGTGCTGGCACCGCTCCCGTCCCCGTTGAAGATCGTCTCCTCCGTCTGCTGGTTGAGCGACGAGGCCACGGACGAGCTGCGCACCGGCGTCAGCGTGCCCAGGTGCGGCTCCGCCTCCACCCCCGCCAGAATGGGGATGAAGGGCGAGATGTAGAGAATAAACGGGAGCAGTGCCCGGAGCTCCGACGTGTGGCCGTCCGGGTTGACGAGCTCGATCGTGAAGCGCATCTTGTGGCGCACCTTCACGTGGCTGGGAATGTCCACGTCCTGGGTGCACTTGGAGAGCGAGTGCGGGAGCGGCACTTGCGCCGTCACCTCCCACCGGTCGAGTCCCGTGCTCAGCTCGCCGGCAGGCGCCGGCACTGTCTTTTCCACGATCACCCGCTCGCTGGTGTTCGCGGGACCAAACGAGCCGCAGTATGAGTAGTGCTCTTCCACCACGATGCGCACGTTCCCGAGCTTGAGGCCCTTGAGAAGCGGCACCATCACGAGCAGCACCGGCGCCGTCAGCCCGATCGCCACCGCCTTCAGCGGCACGCTGATCAGATACTCCACCTTCTTGGGCCACGTGTTGTCCACCGCCACCGTCTCGCTGATTTCCGGCGCGTCGGGCGTCACCGTGCGGATCACCCGGAGGTGCTTCTTGGCCACGCTTGCGGAGCTGAACCGCAGCGCCTTGTCCACAGTCGCGATGAGGTGGTATGCGAGCAGGCATCCGGGGAGCCCCTCCACCAGCTCCGGGATCGAGCCGTCGATCACCGCGCTGAACGGGAACGAGTAGTTGCCCGGCGGAAGCACCCGGGCGGCGCTCTTTTTGAGGTTCACCGACGACCGGGACCGCGGCGTCGTGCCGCCCAGGTGGTTCTCCAGGTCCGGGTGTGCAATGTCGAACTCGGCCCAGATGTGCTCAAACACCCGCTTCTCGTGCTTGACGGGCCGGCTGTGGGTGCCCAGCGGCGTCGTCGTCGTGTCGGTCCAGTTGAGCCGGAGCGTGCCCACAAGCTTGAGCGTCATCAGCCGCACCTGGAGCGGCTCGCGCGTGGCTAGCACCACCTTGCCGGCAAGAAGCACCAGCAGCGCCTCGCTCGGCGGGCCCTTCACCACGAGCACGTCGTGCGGAAGGTTGCGGAGGCGAATCAGAAAATGGACAACGCCCGGTTGCTTCGGCATAAGAAAGAAACAAGAGGCGTTCGGGCAAAACGCGCGGTCTCGGACTATCTCCTCATCGCCGGGGCTTAGACACAACCGCTTCTGTGTGCATTATCTACGCCGCGCGCCGGAATCGCCCGGGCCGCGCTCTAGCGCAACGTGACAATCTCCTCCGCCGACGTCGGGTGGATCGCCACCACGTTGTCAAAGTCGGCCTTCGTCGCGCCCATCCGCACCGCCACCCCGAAGCCCTGGAGAATCTCCGACAGGCTCTCGCCCACGAGGTGGAGCCCCACCACCTTCTCCTCCGGGCCCACCACCACGAGCTTGTACACCGTCGGCAGCTTGTGCTCGAGCATCGCGTAGTACATGGCCGTGAACCGCGAGTTGTACACCTTCACCGCGTCCCCGTACTTGGCGCGCGCCTCCTTCTCCAGCAACCCAATCAGCCCGGCCTCCGGGTGCGAAAAGATCGCCGACGGCACGTCCGTGTAATCCTGCTTCTGCCCGGCAAACTGCGGCCCCCCAAAGAGCCGGTTCAGGAGCTTCCGCCCCGCGGCAATCGCCACCGGCGTGAGCTCCACGTTCCCCACCACGTCCCCGAGCGAGTAGACCCCCTCCACGTTTGTGTTCTGGAACTCGTCCACCACGATGTTGTTCTTCGAGTCCACCGCCACGCCCGCCGCCTCGAGGTTCACCTTGAGAAGCGACTTCCGGCCGACTGTCCACACGAGCGCGTCCCCCTTCACCACCTCCCCGCCCTTCAAGTGCACAACAACCGTGGAGCCCACCTTCTCCACCTTCTCCACCCCGCTCTGCTTGTGCACATCGATCCCCTCGCTCTCGTAGTGCTGGGTGATCGTGTCCCCGATGATCTCGTCAAACAGACGGAGCACCGTGTCCCCGCGAATCACAAGGTGCGTCTTCAGCCCGAGCCCGTGGAACACACCGGCGAGCTCCACGCCAATGTACCCGGCGCCCACCACCACCACCTCCTTGGGCTGGTGCTCCAAGTCAAAGAACCCGTCCGAGTTGATCCCGAGCTCCGCCCCGGGCACGTCCGGGAGAATCGCCTGCCCACCCGTCGCAATGAGAATGTGCGACGCCGTGAACTGCTGCACGCGCCCGTCGTTCCCCGTCACCTCCACCGTCTTGGCGTCCACAAACTTGGCCCACCCGTGGATCCACTCCACCCCCTCCTTCTCGAGGTTCCGCTCGTAGATGCCGTTGAGCCGCTTGACGTACGCATCCCGCTTCGGCTTGAAGTACTCCCAGTTGAACGTCTTGGCCACCGCCGGGTCCACGTCAAACCCGTACTCCTTCGCGTCCTTCAACTTCAGCGCCAAGTCCAGCGCATACCACATCACCTTCTTCGGCACGCAGCCCACGTTCACGCACGTCCCGCCGAGGCGGTTGCCCTCGATGAGAAGCGTCTTGGCGCCGTACTGCGCCGCCCGCCGCGCACTCGCCACGCCGCCAGAACCGCCCCCAATCACAAGATAGTCGTAGTGCGTGCTCATTGTGTACGTGCGGAGGTGCGAGAGAGTGGCTGTGAGGCGAGGGATGCGGAGCATGGGGTTGCTGTGGCGGTTCGCAGTTTATATATGGCCGCTTACAAATGGCACGTGATGGGGTGCTGACAAAGAGCCACACCCGCGAGACCCGTGCGGCGGCGCGGCGGTGTGCCGCCCACCCTGTCCCGGGACGCGGCCCTAGTCCACCACGTCGGCTGTGGGCGTGAAGCCGGCCGCCGGCGCGGCCCCAGGCGCGCCCGCCTCGTCCTCGCTCTCTTCGTCGTCGCCCTCCGCGCCCTCGTACTCCTCCCTCAACCGCGCAAACTCCTGCTCGTCCTCCAACAACGCATTCACGCCAATCACCCCGCTTTCCTCAAACACCTCGAGCACCGCCTCCCCCTCCTCCGCCAGCATTGTCGCAAACACCGCATTGATCTCGTCCATCAGCCCGCTCTCCACCGCCGTCCGCATCGCTGCCGGGAGCGTGAGAAACGCCGCGTACCGCGCCTGCTCCTCCGGGTCCGAGCTGTTCTTGTCCGGCAACGTCACCACGAGCTCCGTGTTCGGGTCCAAGCTCCGCAACTGGATCGTCTCGACGCCCTCCTCCAGCTGCTCCGCCGCGATGACGCGGCACCGCTCCCGCACATGTGCCGCCATCCGAGCAATGTCCTGCTCAAGCCCCTGCCGCGCCGGCAGAGCCGGGGCCGACGCCTTGGAAAAGAACAACTTCGCCAGCTGCCGCACCTGGCCGTAGCGCGCCGCCTTGGACGTGAGGTTCGGCACAAGGTCCACAAGCTGCGCCACGTACAGGAGAAGCATGGCCTGGTGCACAATCGCCTCTGCATCCGCCGGGTGCCCGGCAAGCTCCGCGTCGTACGCCGCAAAGAGAAGCGCGTTCTTCTGGCCCTCGCTCACAATGTGCGGGTGTGCGTCGATAAACCGCTCCGCCACGGCAAAGTCCGCTGTGGGGAGGAGCGCAAACGTCGCCGCGTCCGGGTGCACCGGTGGAAGGTCCGTGGTGGCTGGGCGGTCCGGCGAGTCGTCGCCGAGGCCGTCCCCGGTGTTGAACGAGGGCGTGTAGGACGAGACGCGCACCGGCCACTTCACGGCTGGGCTCTTCGCGGGCGCGGTCGGGAGGCCGGGTGCGGTAGAGGGGCCAGGTGCAGATGCCTGCGGTGCTGCGGCCGTCTGCGGTGCTGCGGCCGTCTGCGGCGCCGCGGCCGGCGCGGCCGCCAGCAGTGTCTGCGCGCCGGCAGACGCCGGCACCGCCCCAGAGACCGGCGCGCCGCCCGACACCGCCTCCCCATCCCTGTTTGTAAACAGCCGGTCCCACCCCGTGTGAATGTCCGCGCTGCTGATCGTCAACGACTTCTCCTTCAACAACCGCTCCAACGTCTCCTGGTTCGGCCCCATCGTCGCCTCCACCTTCAACCGGTGCGCCACCAACCGCTGGCGGAACTTGTCGGCATCCTCCTTGGCCTCCCCCGCCTCCTGCATCTCCTCCTCCAACATCTCCCACATCTCCCCCACCATGGCGTTGTACAGCGGCGCCTGCAAGTCCTCCGGCGAAAAGCTCACGGGACAGTCCGCCGGCGGCACAAACCGCTCCTTCTCGTCAAACTCCCCCAAGACCGCCGCAACCGCCGCCGGCTCCATCAACTGCCCCGCCGGCAACTCCAACAAGCGGTCAATCCGCCGGTTCACGTGCCGGTACATGTCGAGCAGAATCACCAACTTGCGGATGTTGGCGTCGCGCTCCGCCCGCTTCTCGTGGATGTCCCGCTGCTTCCACAGGATGAACAGCTTCTTGTCCACGTTCGGGTGGACCTCGATGTCCAGGTCGTCGCTGAGCTCGAGCTTGTCCCACTTGGAGTAGTCGATCGGCATGAGGCAACGTCAACCAAAAGCTGCGCCGGCGCGATGAGCACACGCACCCGTGTATGGAACCCTATGGAAGCCTCCGTCCGGCACGCCGCCGGCCCGGTCCTACCGGTAGAACTCGGGCTTGTTCACGTTCAACCCGTACTCGGCCAACGCGGCGCTCAAGTCCTCCGTCGTCAACACCACGCGGCTGCTGCTGCTGCTCGCCGCGCCGCCCCCGCCCGCCTGCTGCAGCGCGCCCGCCTGCCGCGCCTTCGCCTGGCCGCTCCCGCCCAGCGCCGCGCGGATCCGCAGGTGCTCGAACGCGTCCGTCGCAATGTCCAGGATGAACTTCTGCGTCGCGAGCGCGAGCACCCGCTTGATGCGCACGTCCAGGCACTCAAACCCGTTCTTCGCGAGGTAGTAGTCCGTCACCGCGTCCGGCACCACCGGCGCGTACTCGTCCATCATCTCCACAATCTCCTTGAGCGTCTTGTCCTTGTGCGTCACCGCCGGGAGCGCCGGCGTCAGGTCCTCGGGCGACGACGGAGACGACATGAGTTGGCCGCGCCGCAAACTGGCCGCACATCGAGAGGTGCACGGGCGCCGCGGGTGCACGGGTGTCGCAGGTGCACGGGTGTCGCGCCGCGCCCCTGGGTGCACGGATGGCTTGTCCTACCGTGTGCGTAAACAACAACAAGCGCGACCGTGTCGTGGTGCGCGCCGGCGCCGGCCGCGCTGCCTGGCGGTGTCCGGCGCCCCCGGCACGCGCGGCCGTGCTCCCGCCGCGGTGCACCCGCACACCCGCGCGCTGTTCCCGGCGCCCCCGTTGTTTACCCCACGCGATGGCGCGTGCGACCGCGTCGCGCAGCCACACGCACCAGACACACAAACGCCGCCAACCGCGACCGCGTAACCGCACACACCACTTTCTCTTCCCATGTCACGACCACCCGAGTACCTCCCGGTGAAAATCCTCTATCTGTTTGGACTGCCCCAGAGCTTCCTCGCGCGGCCCCCGGCACCGCTCCAGGTGCGGACCGCTGCCGTCGACGGGGCGCTCATGGGGGCCGTGGCCTTGAAGGAGCTCCTTGCCGCCGTTGCCACCGCCTCCCCCGAACGCTTTGCCCCCGGCACGGACTACCTGGTGTATGTCCCCGACGTCAGCGAGCCGGACCTGCCGTTGGTGGGCCACGGCTTGTACCTGAAGATGGTGGCCCTGGAGGCGCTGCCGTTGGTGGCCGGGCGCGTGTGCCAGCGGCTCCACGCCTTGCTCGGTGCCGACGGCCACACGTTGGAGGTGCGCGTCGAGTTCCACGCCGCCCAGAGCGTGTCCGGGGCGTCGCCCGAGCCGGCACCGGCAACGGCGCCGCAGATGCTCGGGTACCCCGCCGCGACGCCGTTTGCCCTCCCGCGCAAGCGCCAGCGCTACTACCAGCCCAGCCAGCCCGTGAAGGCGGCCCGCACGCAGTCGCTCCCGCTGTTTGCACCGCCCATGCCGCCCAACCCCACGATCGCCCAGCAGATCAGCATTGCGGACCGCATCCGCGAGGACATGGACGAGAGCGTGCCGCCACGGCCGCACCTGGACGAGCACGCGCCGCAGCGCACGCCCGTTGACGGCGACCCCAGCCCGAGCCCCGAGGGCCAGACATGCAGCAACTGCGGCGTGACGGACAGCTCCAAGTGGACACGGTGTGCGGACGGCGTGGTGTGCAAGATGTGCCACGACTACCGCGAGAAGCGCGGCGTGCCGCGGCCCAAAAAGACCATCATGGAGTACTACCGCCGCAAGCGGTGGGAGGACAAGAAGGAGCGGCGGGCGCAGGAAAGCTCGCTGCCCGCAGTGAAGCTGCGCAGCGACGAGCCCCTGCTGAAGAGCGACGACGCGCCCGAGCTCATGTTTGACGCCACCTTGGAGAGCTTGATGACCGACTTGGACATGCCGCAGTTGGCTGCCAAGGCCAACACCACCGTCATCTTTGACGACAAGGAGAACGCGTGGATGAACAGCATCTTCGAGGGCGTCGAGCCACACCCCGGCCTCACCCCCAGCGATACCCCCAAGGACAAGACACCCGGCGTTGTCGCCCTTGGAGGCAGCACCTTCCGCACCATGCCCTCCAGCCCGTACACCGACGACCAGGCCACATAGACACCCGGCCCTCCACTCCCTAATCGATGCATTGCAATGTCTACTCGCTACACAGGTCGTCGTCGCAGCCCGCGTCCCATGGCGCCGAGGCACCCCAGCCCGCGGCGCTGCCGGTGTCGAACCGCTCGAGCCACGGGTCCGGGCCCGCAAGCCGCCCGGCGCGCACCGCCTCGTCCACCGCCGCGTCGGCGCTTGCGCCGCTGTAGTCGGCGCCCACGTAGTGCCGGAACCCCACCGCTGCGTACGCCATGATGCTCTCCAAGCCCTTGACGTAGCCGCCATCCGCCTCGTCCGGGTGCGCGGGACTCACGCGGCCCTGGTCTCCGGGTAGCGCGCACTGGGCAAAGTCGATGATCTTCACCTTGAGCGCCGGCAGTGGCGCCTTGGCGTCGTACATGAGGAGGAGCAGTGAGCCGTACATGCGGAACCCCGGGAGCGCACGCACCACCTCACGGAGCGCCGCCACCTCGCGGAGAAGCACCACAAGCCGCCGCACCACGCTCAAGGTGTCGGCGCCGTTGTAGAGAAAGCGGAGAAAGGCCTGCGCAAACTCGGCCCCCACCTTCAACCCGCGCCCAAAGTACTTGTCGCGGCGCACCCACTCCTGGCGCCGGTCATTATAGCATTTCATGCCGCACACCCGCACCCCGAGCGCCCGCAGCGTTGTGGCACGGCACTTGCGGCGCTGCAGCTCCACCTTGCCCTCGCCGGCACCGGTGCCGTACTGCCGCGTGCCCATTTTGAGGTCCAACGCGCACGGTAGGGCCATGTCGACCGTGAGGTCCTCGAGAAGGATGAACTGGCTGAACCGGTGCGGCGGCGGAAGCATTACTGGGGTCTCCCCCCCGGCCGTGCGCCGCTCGTCTCCGCCGGTGCTCTCCACCTCCTCGTCCATGGCAAAGATGTCGCCGGAGGGCTCCCCTGGCATCTCTTGCATCAGAAACGCCTCCAGGAGCACGAGCTCGCGGAACCGGTTGTTGTCGCTGGCAAGTGCGTCGGTGGGCACCATCTCCGGCAGCGGGCATCCCCATGACGACGGCGCGAGGTGCCGGTTGTCGTCCCACGACACCTCCGGCGCGAGCTCCAGCATCAGCGGTAGACTCTTGACCAGCACGGGCGTGTTGGGGTTCAGCTGCTCGCCCTCGCGATCCTCCGGGAGCCGCACGTTGAGCACGCCGAGGTAGCGCGGGGCAAATGCCAACAACCCGCGCCCGCTGCTGCTCTCCACCGCCTCGTACCAGCGGTTCTCGCGGTGCGCCAACGCCTTGCACACGGCACGCTTGCTGAAGCGGAAAATCGCCGTGTGGCCGCCCACCTTGTTGGCGAACGGCGTGAGCTCCACCGTGGGCGGCGCCCGCAGCGGTGTCCGCAGCGCTGCCTCTTCGAACAACTGGAGGTCACGCGTCGCCTTGCGTGTGTCGAGCCGCCGCCGTGCCGCCAGGTTCATGGCCTCCGGCTCCTCGCTCGGCAGATGTAGCGCCGGCATCCGGCCCGGGTCGCTCTGGTGTGTGTACGCCATGCCACGTTGTGCCGCACGTGTGTGGTGGAGGTGTCAAAAAATTGGCGATGCGATAAGAGCGAGGTCTAGGCCTTGGTGTGTGGCGGCCTGCGGCCAGCCGCAGCGCAGCGGGCGCCCGGGCGGCTCCGACACGCGCGCACCGCTGCCGGCACGGGTCCCGCTGCGGCCGCGGCCCTGGTGTCCGCATTGCCCGCGGGCCGCGCCCCGCCCGGCCGCGCCTGCACGGCGGCGCCAGCGGCATTCCTGGCGGTCTCCTGCACACGCCCTGTTTCCGCACACCTCATCTCAAATCACCGCCATGCCCCCGATCGACATTGCGGCGGCGGCGGCGGCTGCCGAGGAGGCGGCGTCGAAGCTGGCGACCAAGTCCATCGCGCTGCGGCCGGTGCCGCTGGCCACGGCGCTCACGTATGCCAACTTCAACCAGGACGCGCTGTGCGTGTGTGTGGCGCTCGCCAGCGGCTACCGCATCTTCCACTGCCAGCCGTTCGGGCAGTTTCTTGCGCACGGGGAGGCGCTGGTGGGCATGTGCGAGATGCTCTTCAACACGCTGTTGGTGGCGTTGGTGGGCTCGGGCGCGTCGCCGGCGCTGCTGCCGCGGCGCTTGCGCGTGGTGAACACAAAGCGGCAGCTGACGATTGTGGAGGTGTCCTTCCCGTCGACGATTCTCGCAGTGCGCATGAATCGCACGCGGATGGTGGTGCTTGTGGAGGAGCAGATCTTTGTGTACGACATCAAGACGATGCGGATGATGCACCTGGTGGAGACGCCGAGCAACCCGGCGGGCGTGGTGGCGTTGAGCAGCGGCGGCACGAACCTCTTGGCGTACCCGCACCCGCCGCGCAACAGCAGCGACGAAAACACGCGCAACGGCGATGTGGTGGTGTTTGACGCGGAGGGCTTGGCGCCCGTGAGCGTGATCGAGGCACACAAGACGGCGGTGGCGGCCATGGCCTTTTCCAGCGACGGCAAGCTATTGGCGACGGCAAGCGACAAGGGCACGATTGTGCGCGTGTTCAGTGTGGAGCTGGGCGTCAAGTTGTACCAGTTCCGGCGCGGCACGTACCACGCCAAGATCCACGGTCTCAGCTTCAGCCAGGACGGGCGCTGGTTGGTGGTGGCGAGCGCCACCGACACGGTGCACGTGTTCCGGCTCGGGGAGGGCGAGCGGTGGGGCCGCAAGAAGGTGGGCGTGCGCACCAAGCGCACGGAGGGGGAGGAGCCGGACGTGCACCTCTCGCCGCAGACGTCGCCGGCGCTGGACGACATGTCGCTCGACATTGAGCTCATTGACGACAGCGATCTGGACGACGAGGACGAGGTGCCCGAGCGGGTGCGGCGGCCGCTGCAGACGTCGACGCACTCGGAGGACGCGTCCAAGCCGCTCGTGGATCTCCTGCGGCGGCTGCTCTCGCGGCTCATCCGCCGACAGTCGCAGACGCTTGGGCGCAAGGCGGCGGAGCGCATGGGGGTGTACCTCCCGGCCAAGTTTGCCCTGCTTCTCGAGCCGACGCGGCACTTTGCGCTGTTGAAGGTGCCGCTGGCGAAGGACGCGAAGGCGATTGCGGCGATTGCCAGCGAGCCGAGCGAGGACTACGTGTCGCTGGCGTTTCTCGAGGGCGGGGCGCCGGGCGAGGAGGCGCGGCCGCCGTCGGACGTGGCGGTGTCGATGTTGCACATCAGCGTGGTGACGCTGGACGGGTGGTTCTACACGTACGGCTTGGATCCGGAGCGGGGCGGCGACTGCATCATGTTGGCCAAGCACAGCATGGTGGACGGCGAGGAGGAGACGGCGTAGCAATGCAGGTCCATTCGGCGGGCAGGGGCGGCGCGGGGGCGGCGCGGGGTGGCACGGGGGCGGCGCGGGAGCGGCACTGCGACGGCGCGGGAGCGGCACTGCGACGGCGCGTGCTGCGACGGCGCGTGCCGCCACATTGTGGTATGTCCGCGACACGCCGCACCTGAAACCACGCCGTGGCGGCGCTGTCAGGCGACGCAGGGCACCATGACGTCATCGTGTCAGCCCACCTGCCGCTTCGGGCGCGTGCAGCCGGCGGTCCGCGGCTGTGACCGTTTCCGGGTGCGCGATTTTCCCGGCTCTGCGCAGCCGCAGTCCGGGGCACGGGGGGTAGCCCCAGGCACGGCCGGCAGGCGGATGTATAAAACGCTGTTTGCGGCCACGGGCGGTCGCCAGGCCGCTCGTGGATGTTGGACGGCATCAAGCGCCTCTGTTCGAAGAAGGAGGAGGGGTTCTCGGTCGAGCGGTGCCGGGGCTTCGACGAGAAAAAGGCGTATGCCAAGCGCTGCCTGAAGCGGTGTAGCAAAAACACCTCCCACGATGGGCAGAGCGTGAACACCACGCTGACCCGCGGGAGCGTGCACTTTGTGTGAGCTAGCATTGTAATACTATGGCTGGGAACGGAGGTCGGGCGCGGGCGCGTGCCGCCGCTTCCAGCTCCGTGTGGCGCCGTGCGGCGGCGCGCCAAACTCCGCTTGCGATGCCCGCTGCGGCTTAGCTCCGCGCCTGGTGCCGGAGCCCTGCGCCACTCGGCCGCCCCCTCACGCGGCCCCTTCACCGCGGCCCCTTCACCACCGCTCCTTCACCGCCGCTCCTTCACCACCGCGTGGAGCACAAGATACCCCACAAGCCAGCACCCGAGCACAAACGCCACGAGCACGCCACAGTCCGTGCCCACCGCCCGCACGTCGAACCCGAACGTCGAGAGAATCGTCGCGCCCGGCACCTCGATCAGAAGCCCGTACTTCTTTTCGCGGAGCATCAACCCCGCCACCTCGTTCACCGCAAGCGCCTCGTACCCGTAGTGGAACACACTCGCGTACTGCAACCAGTGGAGCCACGCCGGCATCGAGTCCCGGTTCACAAACAACCCCGCAAACAAGAGCGAAAAGAGGAGGAGAAGCACCCCCACCATCGTGCTCACGCCGGGGTCCTTCACGTAGATGCCCACCACAAGCACCTCGGCCGACGCCGCGAGGTTGAACAAGACGAGAATCGCAAGCGCCTTCACAAGCGCGTAGTGCTCCACCGTCAACCCCACCAACGGGTAGATCAACGTGAGAAGAAGACACGGCGGAAGCACCCGCATCGGAAGCACGTCGCTCACAAGCTTCGCCACGTAGTACGCACTCGGGTGGTAGTAGCCGTTCGCCCGCTCCCGGATGAAGACGCTCCGCTCCGCCGCAAACGCGTGCAACCCTGTGAGCGTCAGGAACCCGAACAACGCAAGCACAAAGAAAAAGAGCCCGAGCCGGTTCTGGAACCCTGAAATGTCGTTCGGCACGTTGTAGTAGAGAAGCCCGAGAAAGACCCCGCTCACCACCGCAAGCGCATAGTGTGCAAACAAGAGCCGCGGGTTCCGGTACACGTTCTTGAACGTGCGCGCACAGAGCACCGCGAGCTGTGTCCCAAAGCTGGCTGTCGCCGGCGGCAGCACCGACGCCGCCGAGCTCGTCCGCGACGCCGTCCCCTCGAGCGCCGCAATCTCGTCCCGGAGCTCTCCCGCGTGCAGCGACGTGCCAAAGATCTCCGCAATGTTGTAGATCTCGCTCGCCGGGGTCCCCTCCACCGCCGCGAGTGCCGGGGTCCCGGCAAACTCCCGCCGGTGGCTCAAGAGATGCGACCACTCTGCCGTCCCCGACGCCCCTGTCGCCGTGCGCGCAAGCCCCGGCGGCGCGTGCCCCGCTGACCACTCCTCCTGTCCGGGCGCCCTCGTCGCTGTCTCCTTCGTCACCCCCTCCACCTGGTCAATCAACCAGTCCACCACGTTGTACCCCAGCGGACACTCAAACCCGTACCCGCTGAAAAACCGGTACACTCCCGCCATCTCGCCCGAGTACACCGCCTTGCCGTGCGACAACAACAACAACCGGTCAAACATCGCCACAATGTCCAGCCGCGGCTGGTGGATCGTGAACACAATCGTCCGGTCGTAGTTCCGCGCGAGCCGCACAAGACTCGCCACCACGTTGTGCGCGTTGTACAGGTCCAACCCGCTCGTGGGCTCGTCGAGAAAGAGCACCGCCGGCAGCGTCACCAACTCGCACGCAATCGCCACCCGCCGCTTCTCACCCCCCGACAAGCCACGGTTCCCCTCCTCCCCCACCAAGTGGTCGTGGAGATGCGCAATTCCAAGCTCTCCAAGCACCTCCCGCACCCGCGCCCGCTTCGCCTGCGCCGACATGGCCCGCGGAAGCCGGAGAAGCGCGCTGTTGAGCACCGTCTCGTACACCGTGAGCGTCGGGATGAGGCAGTCCTCCTGGTCCACAAACCCCACCATCCGGCGGTACTCCTTGGGCGTGCGCGCCTGCCCGTTCGTGAGCACACTCCCAACCACAAGCCCCTGCTTGTTCTTGCCCGCGAGAATGTCGAGAAGCGTAGTCTTGCCCGCGCCGGACGAGCCCATGATGGCCATGCACTCCCGCGGACGCACGAGTCCCGACACGTCCGACAACACAGACGCGCCGCTGGAGAGCGCGTACCCCACCTCCTTGAACAGGAGCGTTGTTGGCTGATGCTGCAGCATGAGCGTCGTGCCCTCCGTGCTGTCGCCGTCCTCCGGGTCCGGCGGTGCGTCGCCGGCCGTGGCAAACAACGGCAACTTGCGGATCTGCGCCACCAGGAGCACCGCCACCGACACAATCCCCGCCAACACCCCGACAAGCACCGTCATGTGCGCGTACAGGTACCGGCTCTTGTCGGGCGGCGCGTACCCGGGCACCTCCAGATAGTGGAGGCACTCGCCGCTGGCACACTCGAGCGTGATCTTGGGGTCGCCAAACACCAGGCTGATGAGGTCGTTCATGGACGGCTCGCTGAAGTCGCAGCTCCCGCCCGCCACGTCACACAGGAAGTCTGCCGGGCCCTTGATGGTCTGCGTGAGAAAGTCGCTGATGTCGATCAGCCCCGCCTTCCCGCACAACATCCGCCCGGGGATGCACTCGCAGCGCGCGTGCTCGCAGCGGTAGCGTGTGCGGTTGGTGGCCGTGTCGTAGTCAAACGCGCACTCCTCGAGCCCGCAGTAGAACAGCTCGTTCTGTCCGATCCAGAACTCAAACCCGCACGCCGCCTCCGTGCGGTTGCACTGGAACGTCACCTGCGGCTGGTCGCCCTTGAGAATGTCCACGATCTTGGAATTGGTGACGTTGCACAGCTGGAACCCGCGGTTCACGAGCACGCCCGTCTGGTAGCACGTCCCGAGGAGGCCCTCGGGCATGAGCGCGTCGCACGCATGGTCGCTCGTGCACATGTTGCAGTTGATGCCGCCCCACCCAGGCAGACACCTGCACGTGGGCTGCTCGCGCACGGGGCGCAGCTGCTCGGGCAACGCCCCGCACACGGGCTCGCGGCAGTCGGCACCCCCGAACCCGTCGGGACAGACGCAGTGGCCCGTGTTGTTGTTGCAGGGAGCGAACTGGGCGCACTGCGAGTCGGCATTGCGGCAGTCAAAGCACGGCGGACACACCGCCGACGGCGCGGGCTTGGGAAGCACCGCCGTGGCGGCGCCCGCTAGCACAGCAAGGAGCGCGAGCCGCATGGGACGGGGATGAGGTGTGGCGATGAGGGGCAATCGCAACGTGTGGCTGCGACGCGGCGCAGGGCGCCGGGCAGGGCGCCGGACAGGGCGCCGGACAGGGCGCGCACGCCGGGCACCGGGCACGGCAGCCACGCCCCGCACGCCGCGCACGGCAGCCGCGCGGCGCACGTCTACGCGCTGGCCGTGTGCCGGACTACTGACACACGCCACATGTAAGGAGTCTCGTAGAGCCACAGGCAACACGTGCCTGCGACTGAATAATACCCCTGGTTGCTCTGCCGGGATCGAGAGGTCGGACGCGGTGGCGGGAATCCCCCTGCACGCTCGCTCAATGTAGGCACCCGGGTTCGAATATGGAGCAGGCAGCAGCGGGCAGCCGCGCGCCTTTTATACCCAGCGTGCTGGCATCTACGCCGTGCTGCGCACTGCGGCACGCGCCATGTCCGGCACCACCTCCTCCTCCAGCCGGTCCTACTTCGAGACGCAGCGGGACGTGCTCGTGCAGGACATCCAGCAGACGCTCGAGCGCGTGGTGGGGCACGTCGGCCACGTGAACCTGACGCTCGGCGAGGCCGCCAACGTTGGCCAGGACTTTGCCCAGGTGGCGCTGTTGTGGAACACCTTCTACGAGGGCGGCAACCGCGGCGAGGACGACGAAGACTAATGCATGTATTACCAGTCCCGGGTGCTCACACCAACGCGTGGGTCCACGCGTACAGCCCGAGAATGACCACCATGAGCGCAAACGACACGAGGAGCGACACTGCGCCGTAGACCCACGCGCGCCACGCGTCGACAGCGCTGATGGCGCGGAGCTCCACCACAAACGTCGACACGGTCGAGAGTGCGCCGCAGAACCCGTCGGCAATCCCCGCAAGCACCTGTCGCTGGAGACGGCTCGTGCGCACCGTCGCACCGCGGCTCACGAGCGTCACCACCGCCAAAACCACCCCTGCTGTCGTGTTGGCAGCAAACGTGCCCGCCATAAACAGCCCGCCGGGCCGGTTCCACTTCAGGAGGTGGAACCGGAGGAAACAGCCCGCGGGCGCAAACACACACGCAAAGAGATACTCGCGCGAGGACCCCACGGTGACGGTGACCGCCACCACGACCGCCGTGGCCGCCACGCCGCCCGCCACCGCCATCCACACCGCCCACGCCGCGTGCTGCGCGCGCACCTGCCACCCGCGCGCCTCGGCCCACCGCGCCATCTGCTGCCCGATGCGCAACCCCGCCATCAGCACCGCAAGCTCGACCGCAAGCACCTCAAAGAACTGCACCGCTCCGTAGCCGTGGCTGTGCACGCGCACCGTGCCCAAGTCGAACGTGTACGTGAACAACTCCAACGCAACGCTGGAGAACAGCGACAAGGTGCCGCAGAACCCGGTCGCCATGCCCGCGTACAACGGGTGCTTCCCACGCGCGCGGTAGACCAGCCCCGGGTGCGTGAGCACCTGGTTCCACAACCCGGTGTCGCTCGAGTACGCCAAACACCCCATGACGGTGCACGCGGCAAAGTTCGCCCACACGACGCCACCGCAGTAGGACCCGGAAAACGTCGTGAGGTGCTCGAGTGCCACGCGCACCACCGCACCCCAGTAGGCGCCGAACGCAAGCACGCAGTGGAGCACCGCCTGCTGGCGCCACTCCGGCGCCGCAGCCCTGCCCTCCGGCTTCACAAGCAGCATGTTGGACAACAGCGCTGCACAATGCTGCGGCCTGCATGCAGCGCGCCGGCCTGCATGCAGCGTGCGGCACATCACCCCACAGCGCGGCGTGACTCAACGGCGGCCAAGCCGTTGCAGCCACACTCCTCCCCAATGTCCGGCGACGCGTACGACCACAAGCTCAGGGCCGACCAGGACTCGCACAAGCCCGTCATCTTTGCGCCCAAGACGTACCAGTACGACCTCTACCAGTTGGACCCTGCGGACGTGGACCCGAGCCCGTTGGAGCAGTTCCGCAAGTGGTTTGCGGAGGCGCAGGAGTCGACGGAGCCCATTCCGGAGCTGGCGACGCTTGCCACGGCCGAGCTTCCGCTGGGGCGCGTGCTGGCGCGCATTGTGCTCTTCAAGGAGTTGGACGACAAGGGCTTCGTGGTGTATCTGAACTGGGGGCTGCTGAAGAAGGCGCGCGACGTGAAGCTGAACCCGCACGCGGCGCTCACCTTCTTCTGGAAGCTCCTGCAGCGCCAGGTGCGTGTCGAGGGCCGTGTCGAGTACGTTTCGCGCGAGACCCTGCAGCGCTACTTTGACGTGCGTCCCCGCGGCCTGAAGCTCGGTGCGTGGGCGCTGCCGCAGCTGCAGGTGATTGCGCTGCGCGACGTGTTGGGCGAGGAGTACCGGCGGGCGTCGGAGCGCTTTGCCGAGGCCAAGGACGCCGACATTCCCTGTCCCGACTACTGGGGCGGCGTGCGCATCGTGCCGCTCGAGGTGGAGTTCTGGCAGGGCCGGCCGAGCCGCTTGCACGACCGTGTGGTGTTCCGCAGGGCCAGCGAGACCGAGCCGTGGGAGGTGGTCCGCATTGCGCCGTAGTCCGCCGCGCTGTAGTCCGTGCCTCGCAGCCGCACTTCTACATGCACCTTCCTGTCGACATCGTGCCGGGTTAGTACTTGCTGGTGGCTTGCTGCAGCCGGGTACATACACCGCCTG
>JAJMSD010000136.1:0-22679 GCA_030558265.1 [Candida] pseudocylindracea
TGAGAGCGGGAGCGTGGGCACGGTGTACTGGACCGCACCCCCGGCAGCCGCCGCCCCGCCGCCGCCACCGCCACCCCGCCGGTTTGTACTGCCCGTTGCCACGTAGACACACCCGTGCACCTCCTGCAGCTTCCCCTCGCAGCACGACGTTACAACCCGCGCAGCACGCCGGTGTGCACTAGCGGCAACCGCGTCCCCAGTCTTCCTTTCCTCGCGTCCCGCTCCGTGCGCCGTCTCCCCGACCCCGCACACCTCTCAGCCGCGCGTCCAGCACCCACAGGTCTCCTCCGGTGCTCCAGCCCCCGCGCTCCAGTCTGCTTCTCTGGCTGCACTCCCGGCGCCCCCCGTTGCACCCCCGCGCCCCCTGCCGCGCTACAGTGCCCCCCAGTGCCAGCGCACCTCCTGCAGCCTCCGTCCTCCCGGCCGCAAGCAGCTGTCGCCCGACACACCGTTGTTTCTGGGCCCGAACGCGCTAGCACCACGCCCTGGCTATTAATAACCAGCGCCCCTGCCACACCGCGCCCTCATGACTGACGTGCTCACGATTCTCAACGACCCCGTGTTGTTCAAGCAGCACGGGGAGAGCATCCGCGAGGAGCTCCTCCACCGCGTGAGCTCGCTGGACCGTGCAATCGCCACCCTCCACGAGGAACTACACCTGGCGGAGACCGCCAACAAGGCGTTCAAGCAGGCACTCAGCGAAATCGGCACGGTCGTGATCAGCGTCGCCCAGGGCGACTTGACCAAGAAGGTGGAGATCCACCCCGTCGAGAACGACCCCGAAATCCTCAAGGTCAAGAACACCATCAACACCATGATGGACCAGTTGCAGACGTTCGCCAGCGAGGTCACCAAGGTGGCCACCGAGGTGGCCAACGGTGAGCTTGGTGGCCAGGCCAACGGCGAGGGCACCGTTGGCATCTGGCGCCTGTTGACCAACAACGTGAACGTGATGGCGCTCAACTTGACCAACCAGGTGCGAGAGATTGCCGACGTCACCACGGCGGTCGCGCGCGGCGACTTGTCCCGCAAGATCAACGTGCATGCACAGGGTGAGATCCTCCAGTTGCAGGGCACCATCAACCTGATGGTGGACCAGCTCCGGACGTTTGCGTTCGAAGTGACGCGCGTGGCCCGCGAGACCGGTGTTGAGGGCCGACTCGGTGGCCAGGCGCAGGTCAACAACGTCGAGGGCATCTGGAAGGAGTTGACCGACAACGTGAACGCCATGGCCCTCAACTTGACGAACCAGGTGCGCAACATTGCGAACGTGACGACGGCTGTTGCCCGCGGAGACTTGTCCAAAAAGGTGACGGCAGACTGCAAGGGCGAGATCTTGGACCTCAAGCTCACCATCAACCAGATGGTGGACCGATTGCTGAACTTTGCTTCCGAGGTGACGACGCTCGCGTCCGAGGTGGGCACCGAGGGCATTCTCGGCGGCCAGGCCAACGTGGAGGGCGTCGAGGGTGCGTGGAAGACCATGACGCAGAACGTGAACAACATGGCGTCCAACTTGACGAACCAGGTGCGTGCGATCGCCACCGTCACCACCGCGGTGGCGCACGGCGACTTGTCACAAAAGATCGACGTGATTGCGCGCGGCGAGATTCTCCAGTTGAAGGACACCATCAACAAGATGGTGGACTCGTTGCAGGTGTTTGCGCGCGAGGTGACGCGTGTCGCCAAGGACGTCGGTATTGACGGCAAGTTGGGCGTGCAGGCGCAGGTGAGCGACGTGGACGGCTTGTGGAAGGAAATCACCACGAACGTCAACACGATGGCGGCCAACTTGACGCTGCAGGTGCGTGCGTTTGCACAGATCACGGCCGCGGCCACCGACGGCGACTTTACGCGCTTCATCACGGTGGAGGCGAGCGGCGAGATGGACGCGCTCAAGACCAAGATCAACCAGATGGTGTTAAACCTCCGCGAGCTGATCCAGCGCAACACGGCGGCCCGTGAGGCGGCCGAGTTGGCCAACAGCGCCAAGCTGGAGTTCCTCGCCAACATGCTGCACGAGATCCGCACGCCCCTCAACGGCATCATCGGCATGACGCAGTTGCTGCTCGAGACGGAGTTGACGCAGTACCAGCGCGAGATGTTGTCGATTGTGCACAACTTGGCCAACTCGTTGTTGACAATCATCGACGACATCTTGGACATTTCCAAGATCGAGGCCAACCGCATGACGGTGGAGCAGATCGACTTCAGCTTGCGCGGCACGGTGTTTGCCGCCCTCAAGACGCTTGCCGTGAAGGCGATCGAGAAGCAGTTGGACTTGGTGTACCAGACGGACAACTCGTTCCCGGACAACTTGATCGGCGACCTGTTCCGGTTGCGCCAGGTGATCTTGAACCTTGCGGGCAACGCCATCAAGTTCACTAAGCACGGCAAGGTGACGGTGAGCGTGCGCAAGCTGAGCATGAAGCACAACGACACGGACAAGATGTTGTTGGAGTTTTGCGTGCTGGACACGGGCATTGGCATCGAGAAGGACAAGTTGGGGCTCATCTTCGACACCTTCTGCCAGGCGGACGGCTCGACCACACGCAAGTTTGGCGGCACCGGCTTGGGCTTGCTGATTTCGAAGCAGTTGATCCAGCTCATGGGCGGCGAGATCTGGGTGACGCTGAACTACGGCGTGGGCTCCAACTTCAACTTCCTGATCTTGGTGGCGCCGGCACCGGCCGATCTCAGACGGCATGCGGAGGGGCTCCTCCCGTTCCAGCGCCACCAGGTGTTGTTCATTGCGATGGAACACCCGCAGCAGGAACAGGACCGGATCCGCTCGCTGTTGACGCAGATGGGCTTGGACCCGGTGATCTGCCTGGACATTCTGGAGGCCAACTTGCGCGAGCCGGTGGCGTTTGACATCATCATCATCGACTCGCTCCTGACGGCCGAAAACCTCCGGTTCCTTCCCGAGGTCAAGTACATCCCGCTCGTCTTGTTGCGGCTGCTGTTCCCGGCGTTGAACATGCGTCTGTGCATCGACTTGGGCATCCTGTCGTGCGGCAACACGCCGTGCTCGCTCGGGGACCTTGCGCTGGCCATCATCCCCGCGCTCGAGCTGCGGCTGGTGGCGCAGGCCAACGACGGGCTGATTCTGTACAAGATTCTTCTCGCGGAGGACAACTTGGTGAACCAGAAGTTGGCGGTGCGCATTCTCGAAAAGTACGGCCACAAGGTGGAGGTGGTGGAGAACGGTCTCGAGGCGTACAAGGCGGTCAAGAAGAACCACTACGACGTGGTGCTCATGGACGTGCAGATGCCCATCATGGGCGGCTTCGAGGCCACCGCCAAGATCCGCGAGTGGGAGCGCCAGCTGAACCCGATCGACACGCTCAGCTTCCGCACGCCCATCATTGCCCTCACGGCGCACGCCATGTTGGGCGACCGCGAGCGGTGCATGAAGGCGCAGATGGACGAGTACCTTCTGAAGCCGCTCAAGCCCAAGTTGCTTGTGCAGCTGATCAGCAAGTGCATCCACAACATCAACCAGCTCAAGGAGTTGTCCAAGAACAACATGCGCAACCTGAGCTTTGCCACCGAGTTGAAGCGGCTGCGTGCACGCCACAACCGCCTGGACTCGAGCGACGGCGACCTCACGCCCGTCGCGAGCTCGCGCGACGTCACCGCCAGCCCCGGCGGCAGCGGCGGCCACCTGGTGTACGGCAGCCGCTCCGAGGGCTACGGCCTGGTGACGCTGCTGGTGGCGGCCACGCCCGCGCCCGAGTCGCTCGACACGGCGATGGCGGACGTGGTGATGACGGAGGCCGACGTGCCGAGCCCCACGACGCTCCGGGCCGCGAGCCCCCAGTTGCCGATGGAGCCTGTGGTGCAGCTGAGCCACAGCGAGAGCGGCAGCCCGCTGTTGGTGGACCAGAGCGGGTTCCTCCAGCTGCGCCCGCCGCTGACAGGCGATTTGTCGGCGCCGCTCGGGCTCTCGCAGCAGCGACTTCGCCCGCAGCTCGCTGCCCGCAGCATCACCGAGGGCGCGGTGCCGACAACGTCGCTGTTCGCGGCCGACCCCGAGGGCGACCCCGCGCCCCGCAAGCGCGCTCACGACACGGACGCGTAGAGCCTCCGGCCGCGGCCGTAGTCTATCCACATTGTTTGTTGCGCCGCCGATCGCGTCGCAGACTCCCCGCGCGCCGACCTGCATCGGGCGTTGTTGCATCGGGTGTTCTTGCCTCGCGTGCTCCTGCCGCGCGCGGCGCACATGCACGTTTGTCGGCCAAGCGCGGTGACGTATTGCCGCATTGCGTTCTGCTTCACACACCACCTCCTCGAGACCTCGCCGGCGAAAGCTTGTGCCCACGCTGCGCTAAGCCCCACATGCCCCCGTGCACACCCTCTCCGCGCCCGCCCTCTCGCCGCACCGCGCCCACACCCGCACAGAACGCCGCCGGCCGCGCGCTCCCAGCCCCCGCGCCCGCTCCGCCCCCACCACCAAACTCCGCCAGCGCCGCCCGGCTCCCCGCCTGCAGGACGCGACAAGCCCCTGCCTAATTATTTTGAACGTTGCTCCCGCAATCTTCTTTGCAGCCTGAGCGCCACGCTCTTCGCTCTTCTCCCCGAGGCTGAGACCACGCCCACGCCCACGCCCCCCCTCCCCAGCCCACGGATGAATCTACCCGGCCCGCTGTCGGCCCTCGGGCCCGCCGAGCAGTCTGCCGCCGCGCCGCCCGCCACGCCGCTCGACCTGGCAAACCCGTCTGCAGGTCCGCCAGCGAACCCAGCGGCAGACCTGGCGGCAAACCCGCTTGCAGCAGACCCCGACACGCATCCGCGGCCCGTCATCTTGCTGGGCTCGTCGACGCTCGACATGTGGGCTGCCCGCCCTGCCATCACCCCACTCGGCCGTCCGCTGGGTCCCGCTGTTGGCTTCCCCAGCAGCGGGAGCGGCAGCAGCGGCGACAGCAGCGGGAGCTTGCCCACAGAGGGTCTGACCGCCCATGCTGTGCGGTCCGCCAGCGACGTCCCGCTGTACCGTCCCGGTATGCTGCTCAAGAACATCTCACAGTTGGAGGAGTTCCGCAACGCCTTGCATAACCCCGACATCCCCAAGCCGTCCAAGAACCGGCGCCGGCGCAAGGCCAGCGAAGACCACACGCCGGGCATGTGGGGCGCCCCCGGCTTCTCCGAGCAGCCCGTGACCCGCCGCAAGCGCCACCGCAACTCCCACCTCGGGTGTGCCACGTGCAAGCGCCGCCGCATCCGCTGCGACGAGACCCTCCCCGAGTGCACCAACTGCAAAAAGTCGCTCAACAACAAGTACACCTGCCTGTACAAAACACTCCTGGCCACCGCCCTCGAGCTGTTGCGCGCGGCCCAGAAGGAGTTCCAGCAGCTGCGGCTCCACGAACAGCGCACCGAAATTGCCCGCGACGTGCGCACAGACTATCTCCGCCGCCACACCGTGCCCGACTCGCTGGGGTCCATGGGTCACCTGCCCATGCCGTACGCCATGCATCCGCCGGCGCCGTACGCCGTGCACCAGCCGTACGGCCGCGTGCACCTGCGGCTGGTTGACATGACCGATGCGTACGGGCGTGCCGAGCCGGAGCGGCTGCTGGCTTACGCGGCCATGGAGCGGCTGCTGCGCTCGACAAACCCCCGGCAGTCCAAGCAGTTCCTCCCGCGCATCTCTATGGACGGCAGCGACGGCCAGGGGTTGGTGGACGGCGAGGGCATGGACAACATGTCCATGTTCCTGACGCCGGTGTCTCTGCAGCAGCCGCCGCCGCCATCGCAGGCCGGACCCTACTTTGGCTACGGCTTGCAGCCGCCGCAGGGATATCCATACGCGCCCGCGCCCGACCTCCAGTACCTGCCGTACGGCAAGCCCGACACCCTGGCGCCGCTGGGCGGCTACAACCCGGGCTACCTCGGCTGGGACACGGGCGGGACGCGTGGCGCCTCGGGCGACAAGCGGCACAAGCCGCCCTATGGCTAACCTTTGCTCATGTATACTTACCTAACGTGCCGATGTTGATGTCCCCCGCGGCTGCTCTAGCACCGCTCAAACACCTTGTAGAGCCCCGGGAGGTTCGCCACCTCCACCACGTCCGGGAGGAGCAGCGCCGGCGCCACAAAGCGGCTGCGCACGAGCGGGAACAAGACGTCCTCGAGCACCTGCACGAGTGCTGCGTGTTCCGGCAGCTCTGGGTCCGCCACCGTGAGCGGGATGTGGAGCCACGCCAACTGCGCCGTCACCTGCTCCAAACACTGCTGCTCGCTGGCGTACTCCACCATCGTCGCGAGCCGCGCCACAAACACCCCGAGCTTGGCGAACGGCGGCGTGTAGTTCTTGACAAGGATCGGAAGCGCACAGAGACGGAGGTCGGCCCCGTCCTCCTCAAACTCCACCCCAAAGTACTCGGCAAACATGGCCTTCATTGCCCCCACGCTTGCCACCGCCCCGTCGACGTCGAGCCGGTTGGCGCCGATCAACGGCGCGTACTGGTCCACCTCCGCCACGATCGGCGCGAGCAACGCCCGCACCAGCAACCCCGCCCCCAGCGCGCCGTCCTCCACCGCCATCCGCCCAAAGCTCCCGAACCCAGCAAGCACCACCTGCCGGAACAAGTGGTCGCACACGGCGCCGTAGTCGCAGAGAAAGAGCTGCACCCCGTGCTGCAACGCGCACAAGCGCCGGCTCGCGTCCACCACCCCGACAAACTGCAGGTCCTGAAACACCAGCGTGAGCGCCACGTCGGCCGCCGCGTCGCACGCCTCGCGGAGATTGCGCACCGACTGGAGCGAGAGCGCCGCCTTCAGCCGGTACTGCGGCCCGAGCTCACGGCTCGTGGTGTAGGCCACCCGTGACGAGACCGCGCGCAGAACCAGCGACGCGGCCGGCGGCTCGTCAGCGAGCGGCTCGTCGGCCAGGGGGGTGCGTTCCGCCCGCTCGCTCGGAGGCACAAAGCCGCTGAGCCGGCTCTGCAACGCGTCGATCCGCACCATCCGGTGCTCAAGCCGCTGTTTCTTGTCCACCGCCGGCGCAGGGGTCGCCGCGGGCGCGACGCGCTTTGCCGGCAACTGCGCGTTGTACACCCGCGAGTTGTCGTGCTCCTGCAACGCCTCCTGGAGCCGCGCCGCCACTGCCGCCACCACCTCGTCCTCAAACAAAAAGCCCACCTCACGCTTGGTCGGGTGTACGTTCACGTCCACGTTGGCAGGGTCTAGCCGCAACGCGCAGTAGATGAACGGGAACACGGCGCCCTTGGGGAGAAACGCCGCGTACACCTGCTGGAGCGCGCGCCGGAGCGGGTCGCAGCTCACGAGGCGGTTGTTGATGAAGAAGACCGGCGGCGCGACCCGCTTCGACGGCGCGTAGCTCGGCGACGTGGCCCAGAGACTGAAGCCCACAAGCCCCACCAGCGGGTCCGCCTCGCCCGCCACCTCCACCAACTCGTTCGCCACCGCCGAGCCGTAGATCAACCGCACGCGCTCCTTGACGCCCAACTCTCTGCGCACCATCAACTGGACCCCCAGGTCGCCGCCCTTCTTGACGCTGAAGCCCACGCCGCGCGTGTGCACCGCGTACTTTTGCACAACCTCGAGCAACCGGATGTGCTCCTCGTTGCCCAGGCGGAACAGCCGGCGCCGCAGCGGCACGTTGTAAAAGAGGTCCTCGACTAGCACCGTGGTGCCGTTGGGCCCCGCCGCCGCCTGCGCCCCCTCCAACTCGCCCTTGTTGTACGTGGCCTTTGTGGCGTGGGTGGCGGCCGCCGTCTTGGTCACCACCAGCACGTGGGCAATGTGCGAGATCAGCGCAAGCGCCTCGCCCCGGAACCCGTACGTCTCGATGCTGCGGAGGTCCTCAAACGCAACCAACTTGCTGGTGGCAAACCGCTGGCACAACAAGCCCAAGTCGGCCTCGTCAATGCCGCTGCCGTCGTCGCGCACCTGGAGCAGCTTCAACCCGCCCTCCCGCGCCACCACCTCCACCATCCCGCTGCCCGCGTCCACCAGGTTCTCGAGCATCTCCTTGAGCGCGTTCGCCGGCGCCACGATGATCTCGCCCGCAGCTATGCGGTTCACCACCTCCGCGTCGAGCGCCTGGATCCGCGCTGCGCCCATGGAATGAGATGCGTGCAACTCCGCTTCTCATGGACAAGATTCCCACGCTTGTGGTGCCGGACGGGTCGCCGCGGCGGGCCCCGCGCCTGCCACAGCTGTCCGTGTACCTGCGCTTCAGCCGGGACCTGGAGGTGGCGGGGCTCCGCCGCGAGTTGGGTGACTCGAGCGGGTTCGACTTTGGCGAGGCGCAGCTCCGCCACGAGCAGCACCTCGCGCCCGCGCTGGCGCCCCTCCCCGCGAGTCTGCGGGAGCCGCTGCCCGTGCGTCCCGCGCTGGCGCCCGCGGGGCCGCCCGCTGCCGCGCCGCCGCCGCTTCTCCAGCTGCCGGAGCAGCTTCTTGCCCTCAACGACGAGGTGCAGGCGCGGCTCGTGCGGGACTTTTACCGCGAGTACCACTGGGACTGGGAGGGGCTCATGGAGGTGTCGCTCTTTGGCGGGCTTCTCCTGGAGGTGTTTCTTCTGGACGAGCACATGTGGCACTACGTGCTGGGGTTTCTGTCGGCGGCGGAGTGGGCCGCACGCACCGGCTTCTTTGACGGGTACCGCGCGTTTGTGCTGCTGGTGGGGGTGTTCAAGGAGCAGAGCCACAACGCAGACTTTCTCCGACGGCAGACGCGCGACTGGCAGGTGCTCCAGCAGGCGGCAGACCTCGAGGCGGCGGCGGCCGGCGGCGGGCCGTGCTTCCCGCTCGCGGTGGCCTTGTTCCAGAACTGGAGCGCGCAGTACGGCGGGCAGGCACCGCCGGGAGCGGTCGGCGAGGGGCCCGTGGCCGGCGCCGGCCCCCTCACGGCCGCCTACTATGCCGCGCGCGTGAGCTACCTCGTCCGCGCCCTCCACGGCCGCGGCTTTTTCAGTGCGCTTGCACCCGGCGAGGGCACGCTCCTGGAGAACAGCATGCTCGTGGGCCGCTTCACCGGCAAGGACAACCTGCTTGCGCTCGCGCTCGCGGCGACGGCAATCGCCAACCACCACCAGGCGGCGCGGTGGTACAACTGCAGCATCCACTTTTTCGAGACGGCGGGCCACCTCACGCTCGACCTCGACTGCATCCGCACGGCGCTCCTCGGGCTCACGGCGGGGATGGGCTACGGCAACGTGAAGGAGCACCGGGGCGACGGCGAGCGCGCGAGCGCGGAGGGGCGGGTGAACGCGCTCCACCCGCGGCAGCGGCTGCGCCAAAAGAGCGAGAACAAGCGCCGCATCGCCCAGCTCTACCGCCAGATGGAGCGCCTGCTGGGCGTCCAGGAGTTTGGCCTGCTGTGGGTGTGGAAGGCCAAGTACGACGTGTAGGGCAAATGCGCTTTTCGCACTTTTCGCACATTTTCGGCTCGCCGGCTGGCCACACGACACTGCCATGACGTTGGGCGTGCTTCTGGACGCATCCCTGGCCGACCCTCCCGCCGCTGCGACCCCTCCGCTTGTGCTATGCGCGCTTGCCGGAGCGGCAGGCGGCGGCGTGGCGGACTCTGCCATGCACTCGCTCGACACCGTCAAGACGCGCCAGCAGGGCGCTCCGCACGTCGTGGCGTACCGCAACATGGTGCCGGCGTTTGTCACCATTGGCCGCACCGAGGGCGTGCTCCGCGGCTTGTACGGCGGCTATCTGGCGGCGCTTGCGGGGCTGATCCCGCTGACAGGCATCTTCTTCTTTACGTACGAGGCGGTGAAGCGCCACATGCTCCTGCTCGGCATCAACGACTCGGTGCTGTACCTCGTGGCGGGCTTCACGGGGGACTTGGCGGCGCTGTTCTGGTACGTGCCCAGCGAGGTGCTCAAGACGCGCTTGCAGCTCCAGGGCCGCCACAACAACCCGCACTTTCGCCTGGACTACAACTACCGCGGCTTGGTGGACGCGTTCCGCACCATTGTCCGCACAGAGGGCCCCACGACGCTCTTCCACGGATACAAGCACACGCTCGTGCGCGACCTCCCGTTCAGCGCGCTCCAGTTTGCCTTCTACGAGCAGTTCCGCAAGCTCGCGCTCCAGCAGGAGCCGGGGGCCGGGGAGTTGGGCATTGTCGCGGAGCTCGCCACCGGTGCGGCGGCCGGCGGCCTTGCGGGCACCATCACCACCCCCTTGGACGTGATCAAGACGCGTGTGCAGACGCAGGCGCCCGGGAAGGCGCCAGGGGCGGCCGCAGTCCCTGCGACCTCCGCGGTGCTGGCGGCCTCGGCAGCACCGGCGACGTCCGCAGCACCGGCGGCAGCGGCCGGCAGCACCATCCAGACCCACAGCGTCGTGCGCGGGCTCGCGACGATTGCCCGCAGCGAGGGCCTCGCGGGTCTCTTTGCCGGCGTCGGTCCGCGCTTTGTGTGGACCTCGGTCCAGCTGCTGCTCATGCTCTTCTTGTACCAGGTGGCGCTCCGCCGTCTCGAGGCCTCGCATGTACATAGCTACGTCTGATATTTTTAGAGCCATGTTCCTCCGGCGCGGGTACCGCGTGTTGGCGATCGAGAGCCTGTGCGACGACGCGTGCGTCGCGTTGCTCGAGCGCCTGCCCGGGCGCGTGCGCATCCTCGCACACGAGAAGCGCACGCTCGACCTGGCGGCCGCCGGCGGCGTCATCCCGCAGAAGGCGCTGCGCCACCACACGGCGCTGTTGCCGGTGTTGGCACACGAGGTGGTGCGGCGCCACGGCCTCGTCGCCGACCCGCCCGCGCTCGTGGTGGCCACGCGCGGCCCCGGCATGCCCGGCCCCCTCAGCGCCGGCACCACGCTAGCCAAGGGCCTTGCCATGGCGTGGGACCGCCCGTATGTCGGCGCTCACCACATGCTCGGCCACTTGCTCACGCCGCGCATGCCCCTCGGGGACACCGTGCCGCCCGCCTTCCCGTACCTCCTGCTTCTCGTCTCCGGCGGCCACACCATGCTCGTGCATCTGCAGAGCCTCTTGCAGCACCGCGTGGTGTGCGACACCATCGACAACGTTGCGGTGGGCGACTCGTTGGACAAGTGCGCGCGCGAGCTCGGCTTTGAGGACGTCATGATTGCGCGCGCGGCGGCCGACTTTATCGCGGCCGAGCCCGCCGACTGGCACTTGCTGCCCGCCGACGGCGCCATCGACTTGGCGTTGCCGCGGCCGCTCCGCAACGAGCGCGGCCGCGTCGACGTGCCCCACTTTTCGTACGCCCCGTTCCTCGGCGCGGTTCGCCGCGCGTTGGGCCGCCACGTGTACTGCCAGGACTTTACCGCCGTCGACAAGCACGCCGCCGTGGGGATGGTGCGGGCGCTTCCCGAGCGGGTGCGGCGCCACATGGCGTTCCAGGTGCAGGAGGCGCACTTTGAGCACTTGCTCGAGAAGGTGGCGTTGGCGTTGCGCGACCCTGCGCTTGCGGCCGTGCCCACGCTTGTGCTCTCGGGCGGGGTGGCCGCCAACGCGCGTCTCCGCGAGCTCGTGCGCCGGCGCTGGCCCCACCTTGCCGTGTGTGTGCCGCCGGCGCAGTGGTGCACCGACAACGCCGCCATGATTGGCTGGTGCGGCATCGAGTTGCACGAGGCGGGCGTGGTGTCCGACCACAGCGCGTTGCCGCAGCACCGGTGGAGCCTCGAGCAGCTCGAGTTCTAGCCCGCGGCGCGCTCGGCGTCGGCGTCGGCGTCGGCGCTGTCGGGCCCGAGGCCACCGACCCACTTTTCGAGCGTCTGCACCGCCTGGCGCACGATCCAGCTCTCGCCCGCCCACAAGGCCGCCTCCACCGCCGCAGTGTGGCACGGCGCCGCCTGCGGGGCCTCGGCACCGAGCTGGCAGCGCACCCAGCGGCCGTACACCCGCGCCGCGCGCAACTGGTGCAACCACGCGCGGCACACGCTCCCCGGGAGCGGCCGTGCGGATGCCACGGCGTGGGCGCACTCGCTGGCCTCGCGGAAGCTGAAGCCGCTGGTGGAAAAGAACAAGCACCACGCCATGCGGTCGCGGTCGCCGTGCTCGTGGAAGCACGCGCTGTGGCGTGCGGTGCGCAGTGGCGGCGGCACGAGCCCCAACGGTGCGAGGTACACGACGCGGAGATAGCCCAGGAGGTCGTCGGCCACGAGCTCGTGGGCCGCGCCGAACGGGCACCGCACCAACAGCATGACACAAACAGGGGGCCAGCGCGGGACTCCGCATAGCATTGTACATACCATGTCTGGGCCGCAGCGGCGCTGCCCCCCTTCCCTACGTCTAGGCCAAAACCTCGTCGGCTAGAAGGTGGTACTCGGCGGGCAACTGCGAGTCCTGGCGCCAGCGGCGCAACTGCTGCTCGGCAACCGCATGCACGCGCTCGTTCAAGGCAAGGTAGTCGGCGGCCTTCTTGCCGCGCGCCAAGCGCACATTCCACGCGGCAGAGGCCAGGGTGAGCGTGTAGAGCCCCGCCCACAGCGGCACGTGGCTCTCGCAGAGCTCGAGCGCGCGCAAGAACAGCGTGCGGCCGTCGAGCGCCGTCTCGGCGAGCTGCTCCACGTTCCCGTCCTGCAACTGGCGCACCCGGAGCAACAGCGCCTCGCCCGCACGGTGCCACGTCGGGTACGCGTGCGGCTGCAAGAGAAGAATCTCCTTGAGACAGAACACGGCCTTGTCGGGGTGCCCGCGGGCGCTGTACAACGCTGCCAACTCGCTCCACGCCTGCACGTCGAGGGGCACCGTCTCGAGGTAGCGCACAAGCTGCGTCATGTAGTCCTCGGCCTTGTCGGTGCGCTTCGAGAGCGCCACCTGCACCCGCGCCACCAACTGCTGGTCGTGGCTCTTTGCAAACCGCTCGCCCGCGTACTGCTTGCCCGCCGCCGCCAGGTGCGTCGCCGCAAGGTACTGGGCGCGGAGGACCGCCACCCGCTGCAGCTCCGGGCCGAAGCGGTCCACAAGCCGCTCGAGATACTTGGCGGCCGTCTGGTCCTCGCCCACGATCAACAGCACCACCACCTGGAGCTCGTACAAGTCGCAGAGCTCGATCGTCAGAAGCGCCACCACCAGGCCCGTGAGCACGGCCGTGAGCTCCGTGTGCACCTCGAGAAGCTGCGGCGGCGCCATCGCCACGTACTGCCCCAGCCGGTGGAGACGGAGAAGCCGTTCGGTGGACATGAATAACGAGATGAGCTCTACCGCCGCCCCACAATCTTGCCGTTGGGGAGCCGTCTCCCCGTGCCCAGCGCCGCGGACTTTTTCTTGGCGCTGCGCTTGTCCTCGGGCTCCTCTGCCTCCTCCACGAGCTCCACCACGCGCGCCTCCTCCTCCACCAAGCCCTCGCCGCGCGCGCGCGAGTCGGGCACCGGGAGCCGCATCCCCAACCGCCCGAGCGTGAGGTTCCACACCCCCGCGGGGAGGCGGTACAAGGCCGTCTCGCGCACGCCCACGTCCTGGATCGCCTCGGGCACGAGGCGGAAGCGCCGCGAGGGGGTTTCTGGGTCGAGCAAGAAGACGGCGCCGTCCGCGCGCACGGCAAAGCTCTGCTCGGAGCCCTTGCTCACCTGGCGCTCGCCGCCCGCGGGCGGAATCCCGCCGGGCCACGCGGCCCGCTTCACCTCGTCAATCAACAGCTGCACGCGGCCGCGGTCCAGGCGCCGCGTCGACGCCATGGCCCAGTAGTGCACCGCCAGCAACGCGAGGTACACGCCAACCACCACCATGACCGCGCCCGGGCGCACCTTGCTGTACAAGTAGCCGCTGCGGGTGTAGCGCGGGAAGCCCTTGGCGAGAAAGTAGTCGTAGCGCTCCTTGCGCGCGCCGTCGCGCAACACGGCGCCGACCGCCAGCAAGCGCGCAAAGCGCTGCTGGGCCTTCTTCTTCTTCTTGGCGTCGCCGGCCTGCCTGACGTGCACCTTGTCCGGGTGGATCTTGCGCAGCAAGCGGCGGTACGCCTTCAGGATCTCGTCGTACGAGGCGCCGGGTCCGGCGAGCCCGAGCCAGGAGTAGAAGGTGGTGTCGGGCCCCAAGTCGCGGCGCACGTTGGTATTGAGCTCGAAGATCTCGTAGTCCTCGGCCAGCCACGCCAACACCGTCGCGGCGAGAAGAAGCCACCAGAAGCGCATTTGGCAAAAACATTCTCCACACACATGGGCATTCTTGAGAAGATCGACCAGATCACCCAGGAGCTTGCGCGGACGCAGAAGAACAAGGCGACCGAGTACCACATCGGGCTCCTCAAGGGCAAGCTCGCACGGTACCGCCGCGAGTTGCTCGAGCCGGCGGCGGGGCTGCTGTCGGGCGGCGGCTCCGGGTTCGAGGTGCAGAAGCTGGGCGACGCCCGCGTGGTGCTCATTGGCTTCCCGCTGGTGGGCAAACTGTCCTTCTTGCTGAAGATCACCAACACCAAGCTGGAGATTGCCAGCTACGCCTTCACGACCTTGACGCTGGTGCCCGGTGTCCTCAACTACCACGGCGCGGAGATCCAGATTGTCGACCTCCCGGGCATCATCCGCGGCGCGCTGCAGGGCAAGGGCCGCGGGCGCCAGGTGGTGGCAACCGCCAAGACGGCCGACCTCGTGTTGATGGTGTTGGACGCCACGAAGCTGAACGACCAGCGCCAGATCCTCGAGCGCGAGTTGGAGGCGGTGGGCATCCGCCTCAACAAGGAGCGGCCCAACATTGCCCTCACGCCCAAGAAGACGGGCGGCATCAAGTTCAACTCGACGCTGCCGCCGGCGTATCTCCTGGAGAAGATCTGCGCGGGGCTCCTCAAGGACTACAAGATCCACAACGCGGACGTGCTTGTGCGCGACCCGCAGTGCACGATCGACGACTTTATCGACGTGATCAACGAGCGCTACGTCACGTACACCAACTGCTTGTACGTGTACAACAAGATCGACGCCGTCCTGCTCGAGGAGGTGGACCGCCTTGCGCGCGAGCCCAACACCATCGTGATGCTGTGCGAGATGCAGCTTGGCATCGAGGACGCCATCGAGGACATCTGGCGCGGCCTCAACCTCACGCGCATCTACACCAAGCGGCGCGGCGTGCTTCCCAAGTTGGACGAGCCCATGGTGGTCCGCAGCAACCTGTCCATCGAGGACGTGTGCAACGCCATCCACAAGGACTTTAAAAACCTGTTCAAGTACGCCTACGTGTGGGGGTCCAGCGCCAAGCACCTGCCGCAGAAGGCCGGCCTCGGCCACATGGTGCACGACGAGGACGTGGTGCAGATTGTCGCCAAGTAAATCAAATACACGTCAACATGTTTCTGCCGGCGGTGCTCGCTGGGGCCTGGGGCGTTGCCAACGCCGGCTTGGCGCTCCTCTGGACCGCCGTCCTCCTCCGTCTCGCCATCTTGTTCCCCTTGGTGGGGCGCCGCTGGCTTGCCGGCGGCTTGGCGGACTTTTTCATCGGCGTCACCACCGTCTCCAGCGCCGTGGATCTCCTCCTCGCAGTGCGTCTCCGCGCCGCCCGGGGCTGGCCCGCCCTCCGCGCCCTCCAGCGCCTTGCCGTCGTGTGGGGCGTCCTCTGGCAGTTCCCGCGCGTCGCCCGCCACGCCCTCTTTGCCGTCTTGGTGTGTGCGTACAGCACCCACAGCCTCTTGCGCTACGTGCTTGCGGTGCAGGGCCCGCGCCGCGGCCCGCCCTCCCTCGTGGCGCGCGTGTATGCGCACGAGTGGCGGGTCACGCTGCCGCTCGCCGCCGCCGCCGAGTGGGGGTTGGCGCTCCTCTCGCTCCGGTACGCCGGCCGCGGCGGCGACGGCTGGAGCGGCCGCGCGTGGTACCGTCTCGTGTTGCAGGCGGCGCTTGTGGTGTACGTGCCCACGGCGTACGCCCTGTTGCAGCACGAGTACCGGGTGCGCGCGCGCCTCACCAAGGCCCACGCGGAGTAGGCACATGCGCCGTTGGCACGCGCGCAGGGGGCACCGGGGGCGCCCAACACCCCCGCCCATCAGTACAAGCTCCCCAACGACTCGTGCGGCGCCGGCGCCGGCTCGGCCTCCCGCGGCGGCAACTGCAACACGTCTCGCCGGATGTCGTCAATCAGGTCCAGCACGCGGTCGCGAGTCGTCCGGGCCGCAAACACCTGCGCCTTGACCGCCTGCTCCACGAGCCGCGCCACCCCTGCGTCGGCCCACACGGCCCGCTGGAGCTCGGCCGTGGCACGCGCGTCGCCCGGCCGCACGCCGCCCGCCGCCACCCGCGCCTCCGCCGCCGCGCGCACCGCCTCCTGCAACTGCGCGTGCACCGGCAGCAGCCGGAACCCCTCGAGCAACTGCTTGCGCTCGCGGTCGAACCCGCCCTCCCGCTTGTACCGCGTCTGGAGGGTGTTGGGGTCGATCGCCGGCGGCTGCGACATGAATAAAAGGTGCTTCTTTTCCCCACATGCCCGCCCGTCCTGCTAACCAGGAGCAGGCCGTTGCGCGGCTCGAGCAGGCGGTCGAGTGGGCCTGCAGCGGGGCGTCCGGGACGTGTCCGTATGCCGTCGCCGGCTTGTATCGCATCACCGAGGCGTTGTGCCGCCTGCGGATGGCGCACGAGGTGCACGCGTTGGTGTGCACGCATCTCGACCGCGCCGCCGAGCTGCTCTCGCGCGAGGTGGCCCAGGGGTTGGAGCAGGACGCGCCAGGCGTGGTGTTTGCGGCGGTGGTGCGGCGCTGGCAGCTGCGAATGGCGCAGCTCCGCTGGTTTTGTGCGCCGGTCGACCTTGCCTACGCCGCCAAGGGCCGCGAGAGCATCGAGGAGCACGGGATGGTGGCCGTTGCGGTGCGGCTTGTGGGCGAGAGGCTGCACTTTCGCGCCGCCGTGTTGCGCGACGTGTGCAGCGGAGTCACCGCCATGCGGCAGGCGGAGATGGCGGCGGTGGAGACGGCGGGTGGAGCGCCGCCCGTGCCGCAGCCCCTCGCCGAGGCGGTGGCCGCCCTCTATGCTCTCGAGCGCTTCCACCCGCTAGGGTTCGAGGCCCATGTGCTCGAGGAGAGTGCGCGCGACTGGGCCGATCTCCGGGCGCACTGGCTCGCCACCCGCCCGGAGCGGTACATTCACGACATGCCGCTCATGGTGGCGCGCGACACGGCCGCCCTATGCGCGTGCGGCTTTCCCGGGGTGTTTGCCGAGGCCATGGCGGGGGTTGCTGCTGCACAGGTGTGGCTCCGCGAGCCGGAGCCGGTCATTGCCGCGTGCTTGCCGGTGGCGCTCAGCGGCGCGTTGGACGGGGCGCCCGATGCCTTTCAGTTCATGGCCACGACGTACGGCGAGCTCTACCAGGCGTTTGCTCCGGAGTGGGGACGGGAGGTGGAGCGGCGCACCCGCCAGCTTCTCCGGGACAACGAGGGGCTTGCGGCTGTTGCGGGGCTCCGCCAGGCCATCAGCGCCTTGTGTGCGCAGCGGGACGACGACTCGCCGATGTTGTCTCGGCTCCAGCTTCGTGCACGCAGCGCCATGGGGGCCGCGTTGGCGGAACACCCGGAGGTGGGCGACGGCATTGCCGACCGGTGGGACGAGGCGGTGCGGGCAGACGCCGGCGTGGATGCTGCGGCAACGACGGTGGCGTCGCTTCTTCGCTCGCGCCAGCGGCTCTTTTCGCGCACGCGCCAGCGCCTTGCGGCGCGGTTGGTGGCGGGGTTCTCGCCTGCGGTTGAGCGCGCGCTTCTCGCCGCCACGGACGGCGTGTTTGACGCCGAGTCGACGAGCCACCTCCGCGCCATGGTGGACAATGCCGAGGCGAGCCGGTGGAGCGTGGGTGCAGTCGCCGGCGCCGCCTTTGTGCCCCCGGCGCAGGAGTGGCGTGCGCTCGTGGTGCGCCGCCGCGAGTGGGGGCCGCCGCCGCGCCTGGCACCCGTCACGTTCCCCCCCGCGTACGCGGCGCTGCTTCGCCGCTACGGCGAGGAGTACCTTGCGGCAAACGGCGGCAGCCGCACCTTTGAGTGGGCGCCGCTGATGCACCGCGTGCAGTTGGCAGTGAGCGGTGTCCGGGGCACTGCCGAGGTGGTTGTGGACGGGTACCAGGCGGCGGTGCTCCTCTGGTTCGAGGAGCACGACGTGCTCACCCGCCGCGAGCTCTCCCAGCACACGTCGCTCTCGGGTGCGTTCCTCCAGGGGGTGCTCGAGCTGTTGATGCAGCCGCTCGCGCTCCTCGAGCAGGACGAGGACGACACGTCCGCGTTTCGCATCAACCGCGCCCTCGCGCCCACCGCCGCCCCCAAGGAGCTCCCGCACGCGCTTGCACCGGCGGCGGAGACGGCCCCCGCGCCCCCGCCGTACACCCTGGCGGACGCGCAGTATCTCCTCGAGCTGGTGGCGTGCCGCGTGCTCAAGCAGCAGTCGCCGCTCCCGTACCTCACGGTGGTGAGCCACTGCCTCCGCGCGGGGCGGCGCCAGTTTGGCCGCATGGAGCTCCGCGACGCCAAGACCGCCATCGACCGCCTCGTCGCCAAGGAGTATGTCCGGCGGACGCCCGCGGACCCGCAGGTGTTGGAGTACGTGCCGTGAGCACGGCGGCCGCGGAGCGTCGCACCTCACCTGCATAGAGCCATCGGGCCGCATCGAGCCATCCTGCATGCCGGTGGCGGAAATGTTTATCTGCCCCACCCCTGCTTCTCCCAATGGCTTCGCGAGTGCTTCCCTGTGTGCGTGCCGTGCCCCGCGGGGCGCTTGTGCTGGCGGGGCTTTCCACCGCCGCGCGTGCGTTCCGGACGGCGGTCCCCCGCGTGGCGGCTCCCGCGCGCCTCCCTGCCGTGCGCACGTCGCTCGCGCGCCGCTACCTGGTGATCTCGGAGCCGCACGCCGCCAAGCTCTACGACTTTGCCGCCATCAAGGAGTTGGCGGCCCACCCGCGCGACGACGCGGTGTTGGTGGATGTGCGCGAGCCGCTGGAGTTTGCCGAGGGCCACATTGCGCACGCCGTGAACGTGCCCTACAAGACGTGCCCCGGTGCGCTCAGTCTCCCGGAGGAGGACTTTGAGGACTACTTTGGCTTTGCCAAGCCCGACCCGTCCAAGGAGTTGGTGTTCTACTGCCTCGGCGGCGTGCGCTCGCTGGCGGCGGAGGAGCTCGCGTCCACGTTTGGCTACGAGAAGCGCGGCAACTACCTCGGGCTGTACGAGGACTGGGTTGCCAACGGCGGCGAGGTTGTCAAGCCCACCGCCCCCAAGTTGTAGCTCGCCTAATCTGTCCATAGTTCGCGATGAGCCGTGTATTTTTTTTCTGCCATGTCCTCCGAGTCCGACTTTTTCTCGCTGGACGGCGAGCCCCCGGTGGAGACGCTGGCGAAGCGGCACAAGCACGCGCCGGCAAGCGCGCTGTCGAAAAAGCCCGTGAAGCGCTTCCGCAGCGTCCCCGGCCTCGACACGTCCAAGTACGACGCCAAGGCGGTCACCGGCGATGTGCGCTTCAACCCCGCGTACGGCAAGGCCGACGTCGACCGTGCGCGCGCCAACTACCACTTTCTCGACGAGTACCGTGAGCAGGAGGTTGAGGAGATGCGGCGGGTGCTCGCAGACCCCAAGCTGAAGCGGGTGATGCTGGAAGAGGAGTACGGTCTGCTCGAGCAGCAGCACCGGCTGCTCAAGAGCCGCTTGGAGACGATGAAGCGCCAGCAAAAGGAGCGCCAGGTGGTGGCGGACTTTAAGCGCGAGCAGCGCGAGCGGGTGCAGAGCGGCGAGCAGAAGCGCGAGTTCCACTTGAAGCGCAGCGACCGCCGCAAGTTGGTGCAGAAGGCGCGTTTCGAGTCCATGCCCAAGAGGCAGCGCGACAAGGCGATCGAGCGCAAGCGCAAGAAGCGGTTGGGCCAGGAGTTCCGGCGCATGGAGTACCGTCCCCGCGAGGACTAGCTGCCCCTTCAGAGCCCGGCAACCACCTGCGCAAACGCCAACACCCGGCGGTCGTCTCCAAGCTGGCCCATGATCTGCACCCCCGTCGGCACCCCCTCCGGCGCCGCCACCGGCACGCTCACACTGGGGAGCCCTGCCAACAGCGCCGGCACCGTCAACACGTCGTTTGTGTACGCCACCAACGGGTCCGCCGTGTCGCACGCCACGTAGTCTTCCAACCCGAGCGCAAACAGCGCCTGGGTCGGGGTAATGAGCACATCCACAGCAGCACCGCGCGCCGCGCCCGAGCGGTCCCGCGCAAACACCGCGTCCAAGTCCGCCACCAACTCCCGCCGCCGCTGCTGCGCCCGGAGAAAGTTGTTCTCCATGTGGCTTGCGCTGAGGCTGCGGTTCCCGAGGAGGATCCGCCGCTGCACCTCGGCGCCGAACCCCTGCGAGCGGGTGGCTGCAAACAGCATGCTGGGGGCCTGGAACCCGTAGCGCACCCCGTCGTAGCGTGCGAGGTTCAGCGCGGCCTCCGCCAACGCCAACGTGTAGTATGCTGGCAACGCCTCCCGCACCCGCGGCACCCGCACCGGCCGCACCTCGTGTCCCGCCGCCACAAGCTGCTTGAGCGTGCGTGCCCACGCCGCGCGCACCTCCGGCGTGAGGTCGGCCACGTTGTACTCGAGGGGGACGCCCACCACGAGCGGCGTGTCGTCGCTGCGGTCCCACGCCGCGCGCGTCGCGGCGTCCACGCTTGTAGGGTCGCGCGCATCGTGCCGGTCCACCACGGCAAACGCCCGCTCCACCACCAGCACCTCGCGCGCCACGATCCCCACCGTGTCCAAGCTCTGCGCGTACGGCACCACGCCAAACCGGCTGATGCGTCCGTACAGCGGCTTGAACCCGATCGTGCCCGTGTGCGCCGCCGGGCACCGCACCAGGCCGCCGGTGTCCGTGCCCAACGCAAAGTCGGCCGCCCCGGCCGCCACCGCCGCGGCACTGCCTCCGGACGACCCGCCCACGACGCGGTCCGGCGTGACGGGGTTGGTGGTTGGCCCGAACACCAGATGCGTGGTGGCGGACCCCATGCCAAACTCGTCCATGTTGGTCTTGCCAACGGTGGTGGCGCCCGCCTGCTCGAGAAGCGCCACGCACGTTGCCGCAAACGGCAGCGTGTAGTCGCGGAGCATCCGCAGGCCGCACGTCGTGGGCTCCTCGGTGGTGCAGATGTTGTCCTTGACCGCCATGGCCAAGCCCGCAAGGGGACCGCTGCTGGCCGCCACCCGCTCCGCCACAAGCGCCGCGGGGCGTAGCGACGTGAAGATGTTGTGCGCGGCGTGTGCCGCGGCGGCCCGTTGGGCAAGCGCGAGTGACATTGGTTTTCACAAGTTCATAATGCAGCAACACTACAACACCCCGCGCTTGGCCCGCTAGAAGGTGCGGCCGGCGCCGCGGCACGCGCTGCACAACAGACTCACGCCCATGAACAGCGCAATCAGCTCCATGATCGGGTCGTCGCGCCCGGTGCCGCCGCACCGCCAGCACAACACCCCGCCCATGCGCGGGTCGCCCGGGGGCAACGACAACACCGGCTGCGTGGACACGTACGTTCCGTTGGTGCGCACCACGGGCCGTCCGTACGTCTGGTGGCCGCGTCCCGGCACCGGCGGCAATGTCTGGAGCTGCGGCGGGCGGTGCTGCTGTGCCCGGCGCTGCGGCGGCGGTTCCTGGAAGAATCGCCGCCAGCAGTCCTTGCACTGCTTGCCCCCCTTGTCGGCACGGTACCCGACGTTCTTGCACTTGCGGCAAAAGTACTTGTTCGGATAGCGGAACGGGAGGGCGTCGTTCGGGTTGTAGATGTCGACCGCGTGCTGCACGGGGCGGTCAAACGTGTCGTTGCGGCGCGGTGGCAATGCCGGTGCGTCGTGCGGCCGGCCCTGCCCCGCCCCGCTCGTCGCCTCGTCATACAGCGGCGGTGCTTCGGAGGACATGCTGGCGGGCGGAGCGGCACGGACAGCCCGATGGCGGGGTGCGTGCAGGACAGACAGCCCGATGCGGCAGCATGCGGGGCGTTGCCGCATCTGGGTCAACGAGTGTGCGGTCGCTATGGAGGTGGCTACGGGGCGGCGGCCGGTGCGGCGGCGGGCGCGAGAACAAAGGAAAGGGTGGTGGCGTGCAGCCGTGCTCACACGAAAAGAGCCACGGCGAGGGGCCACCAGAGCTGGCAGACGAGGGCTGCGGCGTCACCGCCAGCGGTGACAGTGGGCGCTGCTGTGACAGCGGGTGGCGTCGGCTGGTGCGCGGCGGTGATGGTCGTGTCTGCGGCAGGTATGCCGGGCGTTTTGACGGGCCGGTTGCCGCCCGCGGTTGTCGTGGGCTCTGCTGTAGTGACGGTCTGCTGGGTGCTGACGGTTTCGGCGCTGTCTGAAGTCAGGTGGGGGTGCGAGGGCACAAACACGGTGACGGTACCCTCCACACCGGGCGTGGGCTGGTACGCGGTCACCGTGGAGGGCTCCAGGTTGGTGCACGGAATGGTGACTGTGACCCAGGTGGATGGCTGGGGGGGGACAAGCACTGTGACTGTGCCCGCGCCGCCGGACGTGCTGCAGGGAACGGTCACGGTGGTGATTGCAGTGCACGAACAGGTTTCCGTGACGGTCTTCCAGGGAGTCTCGGGCTCAGGGTCGATGATGGACACGGTGCCCGTCTCGCCAGGGGCGGTCGGCGTCACCGTCACCGTTCTCGTCGTGGAGTCCGTGCCGGTCAGAGTCACCGTCGTCCAGGGAGTCTCGGGCTCAGGGTCGATGATCGTGACAGTGCCCGTCTCGCCCGGGGACGTCGGCGTCACCGTCACCGTTCTCGTCGTGGAGTCCGTGCCGGTCAGGGTCACCG
>JAJMSD010000137.1:0-22201 GCA_030558265.1 [Candida] pseudocylindracea
TCGTACACTCTGTCCCTCCCCGACGCTCGTCCGATCTCCGCGCCCGCCGCGCCCGCCGCGCCCGCCGCCACGACCGGGGGGCCACGTGCCGTCGTGGTCGGAGCTGGATGGCTGGCGCCACGGGCGGCCTGCGCGGGTGTCCTCGGGCTGCGAAAGCAGGTCGAAGAACAGCCGCTGCTTGTTGTAGCTCGCGGGGGCGGTCGGGGCCTCCTCGCGGACAAACCGCGCGTTAGCCGACTCGAAGTCAAAGTCAGGGGTCGCGGCGTCGGTGTTGTTGTTGAACGCAGACTGCGGGTCGCGTCTGGCGGGCGGCGGGTCGCGTCTTGCCGGCAGTGTCGTGGCGGGCGCGGGTGCGGGCGCGGGCGCGGGCGTCGCGGCGTGCGCGGGCGTTGCGGCAGGAGCAATCGCCACCACGTGCTCGATCGCCGTGTCCAACACGCTCAAGTCCTTCACGTCCGTGCCCCGGAACACGACGTACTCGTACACCATGTCGCTCGGCGCCACGAACTTGGCGGGGTCGGCCTCGCGGTTCTCGGTGCCCAACAGGCGCACCTGCTTCAACGCAACCGTGCCCTGCGTCGAGTCGATCGAGTCGAGCACGCCCACGTAGCGGATCTCCTTGTTGCTCACGAGGGCAATGGTCTTGCCAATGTACTGTGACATGGGAAGAGAAGGAAACTATGTCTTCCATCGTGCCGTTCGAGGCGACGGATTTGTTGGCGCTCAACCGCGTGAATCTCGACCCGTTGACGGAGAACTTTCCCGCCGCCTTCTACCTCCAGTACCTCACCGAGTGGCCCGGCTTGTTTCTGATGAGTCGGCAGGCAGTGGCCGCCGGGAGCGCCGGCGACGTTGCCGGGGGCAGCGCGTTGGCGGGGTACATGATGGCCAAGACGGAGGGCAAGGGCACCGAGTGGCACAGCCACATCACCGCCGTGACGGTGTGTCCGCTGTACCGCCGCATCCACGTGGCGGCAGACCTCTGCCGCCAGGTCGAGACGACGCTGCGCTCCCGGGCGGTGGACGCCTACTTTGTGGATCTCTTTGTCAAGGTGACGAACGGCACCGCCTTGGCCATGTACCGGGGCTTGGGCTACCGGCCGTTTCGCCGCGTGGTTGGCTACTATGGGAAGGCGTATCCCAGCAGGAAGGTGAAGGACGACGAGGTGGATGCGTTTGACATGCGGTTGCGGTTGCCGCGGGACGTGGACGGCGTGGAGGCGCGGGACGGGGGCGAGGACTACTTGGTGTTCCCCGGCGACGTACGCTTCTAGGGGCTCCGCAGGGCCGGGCGGTAGACGGCGCGGGCCGACCGAGCCGTGCGGCCGCTGACTCACTCTGCATTACACATCTCATGTTGGTCAAGATCTGCGGGCTCCAGCTGGTGGCGGCGGCCGAGTGCGCGCTCGACGCGGGCGCGTCGCTCGTGGGGGTCATCCTCGTGCCCGGCCGCAAGCGCACCGTGGACGCGGACGTGGCGCGCGAGATCCTGGCGTTGGTGCGGGCGCGCCGGGGCAGCGGTCCCAGCATCGAGCTGCTCCACGAGGCGGCGCTCGCGGCGGACGATTACTATGCCGCGCTTGCACGCCTGCTCGAGCAGCACGGGCCCTTCCTCGTGGGGGTGACGCAGAACCAGGAGCCGGACGCGGTGGCGGCGCTCGTGCCGTCGCTCGGACTCGACTTTGTGCAGCTCCACGGTCTGGAGCCGCGCACGCCGGCGCACCTCGCTGCGTACGGCGCGCCTGTCATCTCACGGGTGGTGCCGGGGCCGGCCCAGGCGGATGGCGACGCGCGCGACTTGGCGTTGGCGGCGGCGCGCTCGCCAGCGCACCACACTCTCGTGCTCCTCGACTCGGAGGCGGGCGGCGAGGGCAAGACGATTGACTGGGGCGCAGCACGCGACTTCCACGAGACCCACGGTGGGCGCTACCTCCTTGCGGGCGGGCTCACGCCGGAGAATGTGCAGGCGGCGCTTGCGGCGAACCCGGGAGCGATAGGCGTGGATGTGAGCGGCGGGGTGGAGACCGACGGCGTGAAGGACTTGGCCAAGGTGGCGGCGTTTGTGCGGGCTGCGCGCGGGGCCTAGGGCCGGCCGGCGCCGGCATGGCGACAGCATGGCGACGCGCCGCGACACGCCCGCGCGGGGGAACAGCAAAGAGCCTGACTATACACGTCTAGTTGCCGCCGGAGATGAAGAACCACTTGTCGATGCTCTTGTCGATGGGCTCGGCCGGGGCCGGGGAGGCCTGGGGCACGGCGGCAGCGGCCTGGAGCGAGTGCGACGGGGAGGTGGTCAAGGTGGAGTTGGCGAGGGAAATCTCGCCGGCGGGGGAGGTGCCGGCAATGAGCAGCTCCCAGGCGTCGCGGCACTCGGACACGACCTCGTCGGCGTACTTCTTGTTCTTGCACTCGCCGGAGAAGGCAAACTGGTTCTCAGGCTTGCCGTCCGGGATCTTGTAGATGCGGAACCACTCGTTGGTGGCGCGGATGATCCCGGGCTGGTGCTTCTCGACGTCCTCGATGTCGTTGAGCTTGGAGGCCAACGGGTCGTTGACGTCAATGACAATCACCTTCCAGTCGGTCTCGCCCTCGTCGAGGAGGGCCATGACGCCCAAGACCTTGACCTGCTTGACCTGGCCGACGTAGCCCACGGCCTCGCCAATCTCGCAGACGTCGAGCGGGTCGTTGTCGCCCTTGGCCTTGGTCTCGGGGTGGACGTGGTTGGGGTCCTCCCACGTCTGGGGGAAGGCACCGTAGTTGTGGATGTAGCCGTGGTGCGGGAAGCAGTTGCGGACGAATCTCAACTTGCCCTTCTTGGTGTCCTGGATGATGGGGTTGAAGCTCTGCTCCTTGGAGATCTCCATCTTGGCGTTGGTCCAGCGGGGCACCTCGACAATCATGTTGAGGATCTGCTTCAGCTCGTCGGCGTAGAGCGGGATGTCGTGGAACGGCAGCACCACCTGGCCATCCTTCTCGATGTACACCTTGTAGTCAAGGGTGTTGGGGGCACCAATCTGGCGAGTCGTGTACGGCAGCATGGGAAGAAGCGGGTGGGGGAAGGGTGGGCGACGAAATGCTCGGCTGGAAGCGACGCGAGCGCACGTGGCGTGGTGTGCGCACGTCCGGGCCAAGGGAATTGTGCGCACGGAGCGCAGACAGCGTCAGGGTTCGGACATGCGGCGCTGTCTGGGCGCGCGGTGCCGTCTGGGCGCGCTCCGCGAGTGCAAAGCATTCATAACAAGACCGGTGGGACACCGGGACAAGTCGCTACACATCGATCACCTCGTCGTCAAACACGGGCTGGTCGGCCCAGCTCGTCAAGTCGTACTCCTCCTCGCTGCGCCCGTACAAGTCGTCCAAGGTGATGCTCATGCCGCGCGGCCGCGGCACAGGCGCCGCCGCCCGCCCGACGTAGCCATACAACCAAAAGTACGCCACCCGCTTGCGGCGCTTCGAGTAGATAAAGTAGAGGTACAGCCACAAGACGCGCAGCGCCAGCTCGTCGCTGCCCTCGCGCTCCTCCACGAGAAACGTCGTGTCCGGGCCGGGCAGCACGCGGAGGAAGATACACTCGTCCAAGTCCATGTGCGCGTTGATGGTTTCCCAGAGGGTGGTGCCAGCACCGGGATCGCCCTCCGTGTTCATCAACAACGTGCTGCTGACGTTCGACGCAATCTCCTCAAGCAGCACGAGCAGGATGTTGCCCGGCTCCAACATGGAAAAGTCGTTGTCGGGATAGCACACGTTGAGAATGCCCACGATGAAGCAAAAGATCTTGCGCAGGAGCGGGTCCTTGAGCGGGTCGAACGTGAGTGGCGGAATCAGCTTGGGCGACGCGTTGAGCGCCGCCGCGTGCTGCACCGGCGACTGCTGCGGCGGCGTCCTTGTCACCTCGCCCTCCACCACCGGGCGCAACGTCGTGCCACTCAGGTACGAGCGCAGCTTCTTGCTCGGCTTGAACAGCGGTCTCAGGAGGATCTGTGTCGGCACCGACTGCCGCCTGCTCGCGGCGCTCTCCGCCGGCGGCACGTAGTGCCGGCTGTCCAGATCCCGCAGCAACTGGTCCAAGTGGTGTCCGAGCGTGCGGTAGAAGCGCTTCTCCTTGCCGACGCTCTTGGTCGTGAAGAGGTCGCAGCCGCCACGGACCTGTGTGTCGTTGGCCAGGAACGTGAGCACCTGGCTGATCGCCTCGATGTCGCCGTCGTCTATGAACTGGGGTTAGTTGCCGCTCCCGCCGCCCGGCCGCTCCCGCCGCAAACGCGTACCTTCATGGTTGTTGATTAGGGAGCGGGCGCGATTAGCCCATGTGGGGCGGCGGTGCCCGCACGCCCGCCCCGCACCCGATGCGGCAACAGCCCGCGCCGCACCGCATCCGGCCGTGCAAGCGCCGCACACGTGCACAGCACGTGGAACGCACTGTCGGGTGTCCGTGCGGGATTTGCGGTGCGCAGTGTTCCATAACGCTCGCGGCGGCGCGCAGCCATGCCGGTGCATGCGCGGTGCGGGAGCGGCAAGGCGGCGCTGCGCGGTTGCGGATGGCGGCGCCGCGCGGTTGCGAATGGCGGCACCGCGGCCCGGGATTGCGGGCGGCACCAGTGGCGCGGCTGCCCGCGGCCCGCGGCACGGCACAAGCGCGGCGCTAGCCCGCGTCCGCACCAGGCCCGTGTGCCCAGCGCTGCGAGTGAACGCCGGCGACGCATGCAGTCGGAATGTGCAGCGAGACGACGCGTCACGCTGCGCCGCCGGCTTCCAGCTGGCAACAGCAGGCCGGCCCGGGCGCGTGGGGCGTGGCTGCGGGAGAGCGCCGCCCGCCCGGCCGCGCACCGGTCCCCGTCGCGCGCGCCGCCGCGCTGCGTCCCGTCGTCTCCACATGCCTCCAGCGCGTGCTGCACGCCGCCGTCGGCGCAGTGACGTATGCAGCAACCCGCCTCATGCACCGTTCCTGAAGACACTTTGGTTGGGCGCGCGCGGGATAAATAAATAGCCAGCCAGCCGCACGCTTGCTCCGCAGCCCTTTTTTTCCGCGCCCCACAGCCATGGCTTCCGACGACGTTTCCCTGACGCTGGGGTCCACGTCGGCCTTCGTGGCGACGCTCATCCCAACGCTCATCCTGTTTGCGGTGTTCATCGGCTTGTTTATCAACCTCCGCACCAAGTTCCGCCGCGTGTACGAGCCCAAGAACGTGGTGCAGTACAACATCCTCCCCGAGGAGAAGCCCGAATTGGCTCCCACCGGCGCCTTCTCGTGGGTGCCGTTTCTCCAGCGCCAGCACGCCGCGTACTTCATCCAGTACAGCGGGTTGGAGGGCTACTTCTTCCTCCGCTTCCTCTTTCTCCTTGCCGGCTTCACCTTCTGCTGCGCCTTGGTCTGTCTCCCGCTCCTCCTCCCGCTCTACGCCACGGGCGGCAGCGGCAACAAGGGCTTTGAGATCCTCCAGTTCTCCAACGTGAACGTCGCCAGCGGCACCAACAAGTGGCGCCTTGTTGCCCCCGCGTTGATGTCGGTGCTCCTCCACCTCGGCTTTGTGTGGGCCGTGTACCGCGAGTTGTGCTACTACGTGAGCATGCGCCACGCCGCGCAGGCGCTGCCGTACTACGGCCTGCTCCGCCTGCTGTGCACGCTCTTGTTGACCGAGCTCGACGCCAGCTTGATCGAGGACGACGGCGAGCCGCTCCGCGCGCTCTTCCCCTCCGTCAAGCGCATCACCCTCGCGCGCAACTTGAAGGAGTTGCAGAAGAAGTGCGAGGAGCGTGCCAAGCTCGGCAAGAAGTACGAGAACACCGTCAACAAGCTCATCCGGAAGCTGGTCAAGATCGCCAACAACCCCAAGAAGGCCAAGAAGATCGACGGCCCCGCGGACCAGTTTGCCCTGTACATCGGCGGCGAGAAGAAGCTCCCGACCCACCGTCTCGGCAAGATCCCGTTCATCGGCAAGAAGGTCAAGACGCTTGACTACGGCGTGGAGCACACCAAGGAACTCACCACCGAGATCACCGACATGCAGCTGCCCGAACAGGTGCGCAAGCAGGAGACCGTGGGCTCCGCGTTCCTCGAGTTCCCCAACCAGGTCGAGGCCCAGAAGGCGTACCAGAGCGTGCCGTTCAACAAGGCGTTCAAGAAGGGCAAGGGCCGCCGGCTCATTGGCGTCACTCCCGAAGACGTCATCTGGAGCAACCTCAGCATGAACCTGTACATGCGCTGGGTCCGCCGCATCGCCGCCAACGCACTTCTCACCGTCACCATTATCTTCTGGGCCATCCCCGTGGCCTTCGTGGGCGCCATCTCGCAGATCAACAACCTCATCAGCATCCTCCCGTGGTTGAAGTTCATCAACAACCTCCCGCACAAGTTGCTCGGTATCATCACCGGTTTGTTGCCGGTCGTTTTGATGCTGTTGCTCATGTCGCTCTTGCCCCCGTACATCCGCTTCGTCGGCAAGGTCGGCGGTGCCATCACCGTCCAGGAGAAGGAGCACTTCTGCCAGAAGTGGTACTTTGCCTTCCAGGTGGTGCAGGTGTTCTTGGTGCAGACGCTTGGCTCCGCCGCCACCGCGGTGGTGTCGGACATCATCCACCACCCGGGCGACGCCATGAGCTTGTTGTCCAAGAACCTCCCCAAGGCCTCCAACTTCTACGTGCTGTACATCTTGCTCCAGGGCTTGTCCGTCTCGTCCTCGTCGCTTGCGCAGCTCGTGGCCCTCATCCTCCTGAAGATCCTCGGCCCGCTTTTGGACAAGACGCCCCGCGCCAAGTTCAACCGCGCCAACGCAATCGGCCGTCCCGGCTGGGGCACCGTGTACCCGGTGTTTGGCCTCCTCGGCACCATCATGATGGTGTACGCCACCATTGCGCCCATCATCTTGGCGTTCGGCATCGTGGCCTTTGCCCTCTTCTTCCTCACGTGGGCCTACAACCTCACGTTTGTGCTTCTCCCGTTCAAGAACGACGACCGCGGCCGCTTCTACGTGCGCGGCTTGTTCCTGATGTTTGTCGGCTTGTACCTCGCCGAGGTGTGTCTCCTTGGCTTGTTCATCATGGCCAAGCTGTGGCTTGCGCTTGCGATCGAGGTCGTGGTGATCGTCCTCACCACCGCGTCCCACTTGTACCTCAAGTGGATCTTCCTCCCGCTCATGGAGACGGTGCCGGTGCTGGCCATGCTCTCGCACTCGCAGACACCCTACCCCGACGCCGACCAGGGCTTGAAGGAGATCCGCGCCGAGGGCCAGCGCTACGCCGAGGGCACCAGCGAGTTGGTGGAGCTTCCCAAGACGGAGACCCCCGCCGACGCCACCGATGCCGACGGCAACCCCTTCCGCACGCCTGGCCACCTGCTCGAGCAGCCGCGTGGCGAGCTGCTCAAGGAGAAGGCGGACCTGGACGACGGCGACTTGATGTTTGCGCCCGAGCCCGCCCCCTCCACCATTATGCAGCGCTTCCTCCGTCCGCGGGCCACCTTCACGTTTGCCCTGGCGCAGCGCACGTTGCCCGCCACCTACTACGACCGCCTCGCGCCGTTGGACTTTGCGCAGGAACAGCTGCCGTACGAGAACCCCTTCGTGCACGACAAGCAGCCGGTTGCGTGGGTCGGCGGCGACAACTTGGGCTTGGCCGCGGCCGAGATCGCCCACGCCGCCAAGTACGACGTGGAGGTGATTGACGCCAACACCACCGTGAACGAGAAGGGCAAGATGGACTTCACCGACGTTCCGCCGGACTACGAGCCCCCTGTCCGCGAGTAAGCGCTTCGTAATAGTTTGTAGTTTGAAGCTTGTGTTTCCCAGTCCGTGTCCGCCCGCCGCTACGCCACAACCACCCCCTCTGCCGTCACCTCGAAGCTGCACTCGCCCTGGGCGCCAAACACCCCGCGGAGCTGGCGTGCGCCGCCGCGCCGCTCCACCAACACCCGCACGCCCACCTGCTCCGCCCACGGCATGCCCAACACCGGTGTCTGCTGCGGGGCGTTTGGAAGCAGCGTCCCGGTGACCCACCCCACCTCGCTGTTTTCGCCGTCCACATAGTCGCTCACCTGGTTCGCCACAAGCACGGGCACGTCCCACTCGCCCGCGAGTCGGTTGAGAAGCTGGCCCCAGTCCGTCACCTGCGCCACGGCGCGACAGTGCGCCGCCCAGCCGTCCTCGTTCACGCGTGCGTGGTGCGCGATCGAGTCAATCACCACCAACGGCCGTCGGTCTGCGTAGCGCGGGAGCTGCACCGTGAGCACGTGGTCCTGGGCGTCGAGCCGCAGTGTGTGGATCTGGTGGATGCGCGTGAGCACCAGCCCGTCGGCCGCCATCTGCGCAAGCCGGCCCGTCGCCAACGGGTGTTCTGTCGCAATGTACACCACGTGGCGGTCGCGCGCCACGCTCGCGGCAATCAGCATGAGAAGCTGCGTCTTGCCGGCGCCGCTCGCACCGACAAACTCGGTGATGCGGCCCGGCCGGAGCCCGCCGCCAAGCATCGCGTCGAGCACCGGGTGGCCGGAGGAGAGCGGCTCGGGTGCCACGGGCGCCTGCTGCGGCTGCGGCGCGAGCTCCTTGCGGAGAGTGTCGGCCATCAGGCGCACCTCGCTGCGCAGACGGCCGCACCGGGCGGCTATCGCCGCGGGGGGCTGCGTGAGGAGCTCCACCACGGTGATGCCCCGCACACTGAGCGCCTCCCGGAGCCGTGCAAACGACGCGTGGAAGTGCGCGTCGCTTGTGGGGTTCTCGTTGTAGAGATCCATGGAAGAAGCGATGAGTCGGCGTTGCTAGTGCAACCTTGCCGGCTGCGTCGCGCCTACACCAAGCCGCCGACCACCAAGCCCAACAAGGCGTCGACCACCGCCGCGGCCGCCAAGCCCGTCGTCCCCGCGCGGTTGTCGTAGCCCTCGGCCACCTCCACTACGTCCGCGCCCACCACGTTCAACTCCGCGAGGGCCTCGAGCACCGTGAGAAGCTCGCGGGTCGTCCACCCGCCCACCTCCATCGTGCCCGTGCCCGGTGCGTATGCCGGGTCAAGCACGTCGATGTCCACCAGGATGTACACCGGGGCGCCCGGCGGCAACAGCGCCACGACGCGCGCGGCAAGCTCGTGCGCGCCGAAGCGGTCCATGTCGCGCGCGCTGATGCGGTGGAACCCGCACGCCGTGTCGTGACGCTCGTCGCTGCGGCCGGGTGCCACGTACGGTGCCCGCACCCCGAGGTGCCAGTTCGGGGCCGCGAGAAAGCCCAGCTCGTGTGCGTAGTGCAAGAACGTGCCGTGGTTGAGCAGCGCGTAGCGCGTCACCTTGCCCCCGAGGTACTCCGGCCGCCACGTGTCGATGTGCAGGTCGAAGTGGAGCACGTGCACGGGCCCGTGGTGCTCAGACACCAGCCGGAGCGCCATGAGCGTCGTGGTGTGGTCGCCGCCAAGCATGATCACGCGCGGCGGCCGCGTGCCCCGCCGGTGCACGGCGCGCATCCCCCGGTACAACTGGTTCAACGCCACGCGGTTGTCGAACGGCGTCATGGGCACGTCGCCGCAGTCCACCACCGAGAGGTTGGCCGCGTACGGGTCCAAGTCCCACAACCGCAGGTCCGGGTCGCCGCGGTCAGGACGGAGCCCGGGCCCGAGCCGCCGCCCGCCCTGCCGCACCACGTTGGGGCCAAAGCGCGCCGTCGGGCGGTACAGCACTCCCGTGTCGAACGGCGCCCCGAGAATCGCCACGTCAATGTGCCGCTCGCCGGCAAAGCAGTGCGCTGCCGGGAGGCCGGCAAACGTGACAATGCCGCCAAAGAGCACCGAGTCGCCGAGGTCGCCGGTGTAGTCGTCCTCCGGGAGCCGGACCAGGGCCGCGGCAGGCGCACCCGCGTAGAGCGCGTGGAGAAACGCATCCGGGCCGCCGGCCGCGGGCGGCTCCGCCACGGCGGCGGCGCGGAACGGCTGCTGGCGCCGCGCCGCGCGCACGGCGGGCGAGTCCACCAAGTCGAGGTACAAGCGGTCCATCAACAGCTGCGGCTGCGCGGCGTCCGCGCGCGGGGGCGCGGGGCCCGCGGCCTCCATGGCCACCTGGCCGAGAACGGCGCCGGCGAGAAGCAACGCGGCGTGCATGGCGAGGATCCCGCCGCCGTCCCCGCAGCCGCCCATCGCGCGCGTCGCATCGGGCTGCCCGTTTCAGCGACCCGCTTGTTTATGCTGACGTCTCTCGCGGAATCGACGGTGCGGCAGCTCCGCGCCATGTTCGACGCGATCGACACGGATGGCGACGGGCTTGTGCGGGCGCAGGACCTCGCGCAGGCGTTCCGGCTGGTGAAGCGCGACGTGGACGACGCGGCGGCGGCGCGGCTCGTGGGCGAGGCGAGCGGCGGCGGCGACACGATCAACCTCGCGCTGTTCATTGCCGTGATGGAGCCGCGGTTGGCGCAGTTCGCCACCAAGCCCGCGTTGGCGCGCGCGGCGGGGGTGTTTGAGGACGGCGGCGTTGTGCCGGTGGCGCGCTTGAAGCAGTACCTCGACGGCGGCAAGGAGGCGGAGGAGGCCATGGCCATGTTCGGGCGCCAGGACGAGCTCACGGGGGAGGAGGTGTTCAACACGAAGCGGTTCGTGGAGAGCGTGGGTGTGGACGAGTAGGCCGCCGGGCGGCAGCACGGTCTGGGGGCGGGCAGCCTGCCAGGCGCCAGCGGACATAAACGCACGACTCACGATTTGCTCCATCTTCCGCGCATGCTGGTGAAAAGCAACCTCAAGGCCGCCAAGCAGGCGCTCGGGCTGCACGACCCGGACACGGCGCTCTACTACACCGGGCTCGTGGTCGGAGAGGAGCCCGACAACTACTACGCCCACGTGTTTGCCGGCAAGGCGTGCGAGGAGCTTGGCAAGTGGGGGCTGGCGGCGGACTGGTACCGCAAGGCAACGGCGATCGAGCCGCACACGCTTCTTGCGTGGAAGGGCTACTTCCTCCTTGTGGCGGGCTCGCTGGCCATCCCGCACTTTCGCGAGCTGCTCACGCCTGCCGAGCGCTGCAGGCTCTTTTTCCACGTCGCGGACCAGTACGTCGAGGAGTTGGTGTACAACGGCGAGCTGGTGCTGGAGACGGTGCGCGAGATGGTGCAGTACATGAAGAAGCTCGAGAAGGAGAGCCGCTACCAGGAGTTGCACGAGATCTACCTCGAGAACACCGTGCCCGGGACGCGGTTGTACGAGCACTGCGGGCTGTTGCTCGGACCCGGTCCCAAGCGCTTGCACGACTTGGTGGCCAAGCACTTGGTGGTGCGCGAGCGCGAGCAGGCGGCGCAGGTGTTCAGCAAGGCCAAGCTCCAGTTCCTGGTCCTGTTGACGGTCTCACAGCTCCACGCCGCCAACGAGGCGGTTTGGGCCGCCGTGCTTGCCGACAGCTCCGTGCGCGCGCGGTACCGTTTGCTCATCAGCATCACCGACGACGACGAGGCCCGCCGTGCATACGAGGTGGAGTTCCTCCGCTATCTCCACGAGTTTGTGCTCCGCTACGCGCCCCCTGCCAACGACATTCAGGGCCTGGTGCGCGCCGAGGTGTGGGAGCTTGCAACGGGCATGGTGGTGGTGGACCACCCGCACCCTCTCCCCTGGAGCATCTACTGGGACTGGTGCGACCCCGACACGCTCGGGGCGCTAGACCCGACCAACCTCCGCAAGTACATTGCGCAGTTCAACCAGGAGGGGCTTGGCCAGGTGTTGTATGCGTTTGTCAAGAGCGACATCTCGCCGTACGACCCCACCAAGGTGTTGGAGGAGGAGACGCCGGTGCCGCTCACGCCCGGCGAGGTGCTCTCGATCCTCCTCGACGGACACAAAAAGTGCGCCGACCTGGTGCTTGCGTCGCGCATCATGCTGGCGTATTACCTCCACCTCGAGGAGTACGAGGTGGCGTTGGAAAAGACCAAGGGCGCGGTGGGCGCGCTTGCCGGTCTCCAGCGCACGTGCGGCCTCCAGCTCCCACACACCAAGGAGGAGCTCCTCGTCAACCTCGGCCTGGTGTACACCTTCTACGAGGCGCCCAAGAACTACCCGCGCGCGATCCAGTTGTTTGACGGCGTCTTGAAGGACAATCTGCACAACGTCGACGCGCGCATCGGCAAGGGGTTGATCTTGGTGGAGACGGGCAACCAGCAGGAGGCGCTCGTGTTGCTCGACGCGGTGGTGGCCGAGCACCCGGCAAACCCGCGTGCTGTGCTCGAGCGCAGCTGGTGCCAGATCCAGCTCGGGCGCCACGCAGAGGGCCGCGAGGGGCTTGCGCGGCTGTTGGACCGCTTGGGCAGCTCCAACGACCTCAAGCTGTTTGAGCAGCGCGCGTTGATCTTCTGGCGCCTTGCGCAGAGCCACCTCCTGGAGGCCGCGAGCGACGCCGCCAATGTTGACATTGCCAACGACCTCCTTCTCCAGTGTCTCCAGGTGCTGCGCTACTACGCACCCGCGTACACGCTGTTGGGTGTTGTGTACCGCAACTACCTCGGCGATCCGGCGCGCGCGCAGCGGTGCTTCTACCGCGCTTTCGAGCTCGATGCGGGCGAGATCGAGGCGGGGCGGCTCTTGGTGGAGCCCTTCTGCACGGCCGGCGAGTGGGAGCTGGCGGCGGTGCTTTGCCAGCGCCTCGTGGACCTGGAAAAGGCCCGCCGGCTTCTCCCCGCCAAGTACCCGGACGACACGTGCTGGCCGTACCGCGTGTTGGGCATTGCCAGCTTGGACCAGGGCGACAATGCGCGCGCGGTCGAGTGGTTCCAGCTGGCGTTGCGGCTCCTGCCGCGCGACGCCCGGCTGTGGGTGGGGCTTGGGGAGGCGTATGCCGGCGCCGGGCGGATCGAGCTGAGCATCAAGGTGTTCAACCATGCGTTGGAACTTGCTCCCGCCGACTGGCACGCCCTCTACTGTCTCGCCGGCGCCTTGAGCAAGATCGGCGCGCACGGACCGGCCATTGAGCACTACAAGACGTTGCTTGCGAGCGCGCCGCCGCTGTTCCTCCCGTGTGTGCGGCTGGCGTTGGCGGACGCGTACCTCGCGCTGGCGAGCGGCTACGTGCACGGTGGGTTCTTGGGCCGCGGTGCCGACGCGGCTGCAGCGGCGGCGGGGGAGGCGCTTGCGGTGTTGGCCGACAGCGGGTACGCGTCTCCCGCGCTGTGGCTGGTGCTTGTGGTGGTGGTGCGCCTCATGCTCGGGGTGCAGAAGTACGAGGACCGCGTGGACACGGCGGCCATGGTGGCTGCCATCGAGCAGGCGCCGCAGACCCAGACGGTGCCGGCGGAGGTGGAGAGAGCCATCCCTGCGCTCACCGCTGCTCCGCTGCTCGGAACGCTTCTTCTCCACCTTGCGCGTGCCGGGGTGGTGTCCCTCCCGGCAGCGGCCTCGAAGCCGCTCGTGCTGGCAGCCGTGTTCAACCTCGGGCTTGCGTTCTGGGACGCAGGGGCGCTGGCAGAGGCCGGGATGGTGGCGCTCCGCAAGGCGCTGATGCACGAGCTGCAGCTGCCGGCGGTGTGGACGGCGCTCGCCAACGCGGCCCAGCAGCACTCGCCGCGCCTTGCGCAGCACTGCTACATCCGGGCGGCGGCGCTTGCCCCGCAAGACCCCGCGGTGTGGACCAACTTGGCAGTGCTCTTTTTGCGGCACGGCGACCGGGTGCTTGCACGGGAGGCGTTCCAGCGCTCACAGCTGCTTGCGCCGGACCAGCTGCTTGCGTGGTTGGGCCAGGCGGTGTCGGAGGAGCTCGGGGGCAACGCGGCACAGGCACGCGCCATGTACCTGCACGGCTTTGTCGTGGCCAACGGGGCTGCGCCGGTGGCGCTGTTGTTGTACGGGCACAGCGTGATGGGCGCCGAGCGGGTGGAGCCGCTGGCGGTGGCCAGTGCGCTGCACGCGCTCGACACGTACCTCGCCTTGTACCCGCAGGACCCTACGGCGCTCGAGTTGGCGGGGTTGGCGCTGGAGCGGTGTGGCGCGTACGAGCAGGGGTGCAAGTACGCGGAGCGGTTGTGTGGGTTGGTGGCCGGGGCGGCGCCGCGGGCGCAGCTTGCGCGCATGTGTCTCGGGCGCGGCGAGTACCAGCAGGCGTTGGACTGGGCAGGCGCGGCGGCGGAGGCGAGCCCGGAGGGTCCGCACGCACACACGGCGCGGGTGGTGGCCGGGTTGGCGTACTTCTTCAACGACATGTTTGACGAGGCGCTCGAGCAGCTCCAGGCGTTGTTGGAGGCGGCGCCGGAAAGCGACCGGCTCGTGGTGCTGGTGGCGCAGGTGTTGTACGCGCAGGGCCGCGCGGACACGCGGCGCGCGGCGTTGGAGCAGTTGTTGGGCCACATCCAGGAGCACGGGCTGCTGCTTCTGGTGGTGCTTGCGGTGGGGGCGGTGGCGGTGGTGGAGGGCATCAGCGACTACCTTCCGGCGGTGTGCCAGGAGTTGGCGGGGCTCCCGTTGGACCAGCTTGCGCAGGACACGCTCCGGGCGGTGCCGGCGATGGTGGAGGTGATTGGAGCGCGGCTCGGGCTGGCGCCGCGGGCGTGGCAGCGCGCGGCGGCCATGTTCCCGCAGTCAGCGCAGGTGTGGGCGCATCTCGCGAGCGCGTGCAGCGGGGCGGCGGCGGCGGTAGACACGCTCGAGCCGGGGGCGTTGGCGGCTACGTATGTGGGCGGGGCGCGGCTCCGCGAGGTGCAGCGCGCCGTGCTCCTCAGCCCGTCGGCGGAGACGTTCCTGGCGCTCGCGAGCGTTGCGCGGTAGACGCTGCGCGGTGCGGAAGACCCCACGAAAAAAAATCCACGAGCAGCGTGGTGCCATGCCGCTTCTCCCGCCGGACCAGACCCAGCTGCCGCAGCTGTATCTCTACACAACCCTTGTCCGGACGCACCTTGGCGCGCGGGCGCTGGAGGTGGTGCTGGCGCTTCTATCGCACGGGCTGCTCAGCGCGCGGGACATCGCGGCACGGACGGGCGCGGGCGCGGCGGCGACGAAGCAGCTGCTCGTGCTGTTGCTCCAGCTCCAGTGCGTGCACTTCTGGAGCGAGCGGGGGCGCACCGTGTATCTGGTGGCGGCGGACGGCATGCACAAGCTCCTCTACGGGGGCGAGATCGTGGCGGAGATGCGCGCTAGCTACGGCGACGTGGGCGCGGAGGTGGTGCAGAACGTGTTGGAGATGGGCCACGTGCGGGTGCTGGACTACGTGGCGGGCAGCGAGAACGCGGTGGAGTTGGAGCACGTGTTTGTGCAGCTCGTGAAGGACGGGTTTCTTGTGCCGTGGCGCACGGTGGACTGCCAGCCCGTGGGCCGCGTGTGGACGCGTCTTCTCCAGGAGACGCGGCAGCAGATTCCGACGCTGAAGACGACGCTGGAGGCGAAGCGCACGGCGGAGGCGACGGCGGTCGCGAAGAAGACGTTGATGAACAAGGAGTTGGTGCGGCCCAACGTGGTGGTGGAGGACAGGGTGTTGGGACAGCGGGTGCAGCCAGAGACGCCGCTCTCCTTTTCGCTTGCGCGCTTCCGCAAGCGGCTCCGCAGCCAGCTGCTTGTGCTGTTGGCGCGGCAGCGGGTGGGGGCGGTGCTGGCGCGGGTGTATGCGGTGTTGCTTGCCCGGGTGGAGCTGCGGCTGCCCGAGATTGCGCACCCGTTCGAGGCCATCAAGGGCTTGCTCAACGACCCGGCTGACTTGGAGGCGTTCAGGTTTGCCCGCGCGGACGAGGAACGGGCGCCCGAGTGCCGCGTCACGGCGCGGGAGCTTCTGGTGCGCTTGCCCGACGACTTGGTGCTCTCGAACACCGTGGTGGACGGCAAGCGGGCGGGCGAGGAGGCGGGGGGCGCGGCCAAGCGCGTGAAGCTGGAGCACGGCGAGGCGATTCCCGTGGACCAGGCAATCGACGTGGACGACTACGTGGTGGACGACGCGCCGCACGCACCTTCGGCGGTGCAGGCGCACCTCCAGCTCCTTGCACAGGCGAACGTGCCGTTTCTCCGCGAGGTGTCGCCCGGTACGTTTGCGGTGCCGTTCCAGCAGGTGGGGGCGGGGTTGCGGCAGCGCACGTACGAGGCGCTCGTGGAGCTGGTGCTCGAAGGGCAGAACCCGGCGTGCGGGCGGATTCTCCGGTGCGTGCGTGAGAACCGGCTTGTGGACGAAAAGACGCTCTGCCTGATGGCGCTTGTGCGGGAGCGCGATCTCCGGGCGGCGGTGATTCCGCTCACCAGGTGGAACGTGCTCGAGGTGCAGGAGGTGGCGCGCAGCGTGGACCGGGCGGCGTCGCGTGCGGTGTATCTCTACCGCCACCGGCCGGAGCGGCTGTGGGCGATGTTTGCCGAGTCGCTTCTCTACTCGATGGCGAGCATGCTTGCGTGGGTGGAGGAGGAGAAGCGGAAGAACGCGATCTTGCTCAACAAGGTGGCGCGCGACGACGTGGCGGGGCGCGAGGAGGAGCTTCTCTTGACGCTGGAGTTGGCCGACCTCCGCGCGCTCCAGCAGCTGGAGTTGCGCGCGATGGCGTTGGTGTCGCGGGCCCACCGCTTGCACGACATCTTGCGGTGAGGCGAGGGGCGCCGTCTGCCCCCCGCTGAGTCATTCCGCGCCCGCGCGCTGAGTCACGCTGTATCTCCAGCCCCCGTGGCCCGTGCAGCGCGCGATCTCACATCGCGCGATGGCGAGGCGCGCATCGCGTATATGCAGCGCGGTAACCCGATTTGGCAGGCACACCCTGGCATGCAGCAACGGCATATATAGCACCAGCCCCACACGGCCGCCTGGCCCCGCAATGCTCCGCTCCCGTCTTGTTTCCCGCCGCGGTGTGCGTGGTTTTGCTTCTGCGGCGCAGGTGTTCCCCTCGGAGCCGGCCGCGCCCAAGATGCTCACGGCGCTGCCCGGCCCCGCGCTGGTGGCCGCTGCGGAGCTGCTCGCGAAGGTGTTTGACACCAAGACGACGTACTTTGTGGCCGACTACTACAAGCTGACGGGCAACTATCTCGTCGATGTGGACGGCAACCAGTACCTCGACATGTACGCGCAGATTGCGTCGATCCCGGTGGGCTACAACAACCCGCACCTCGCGGAGGCGGCGCAGCTGAAGGAGATGGTGTCCGCCTTGATCAACCGCCCGGCGCTCGCGGTGTTCCCGTCGAGCGACTACGAGGAGATTCTCGAGAGCGGGTTGATGAAGATCGCCCCGCCCGGCATGGACGCGATCTGGACGGGTCTCTCCGGCAGCGACGCCAACGAGTGTGCGTACAAGGCGGCGCTCATCCACCAGGCTGCCAAGAAGAGAGGCAGCGCCGGGTTCACTGCGGAGGAGTTGGCGCTGGTGATGGAGAACGCTGCGCCCGGCGCGCCCGACGCGGCCATTCTCTCGTTCACCGGCGGCTTCCACGGCCGGCTCTTTGGCTCGCTCTCCACGACGCGCTCCAAGGCCATCCACAAGTTGGACATCCCCGCCTTCAACTGGCCCACGGCGCCGTTCCCGCGCTTGCAGTACCCGTTGGGCGAGTTTGCAGAGGCCAACGCGGCCGAGGAGGCGCGCTGTCTCGAGCAGTTGGACGCGGCGTTGGCGGCGGCCGCGGCGCCCGGCGGACAGCCGATTGCTGCGGTGATTGTGGAGCCGGTGCAGCTGGAGGGCGGCGACAACCACGCGCTGGCGGCGTTCTTCCAGGGCGTGCGCGACCTCACGCTCAAGCATGACGTCTTGTTCATCGTGGACGAGGTGCAGACGGCCCTCGGCACCGGCAAGACGTGGGCCCACGAGCACTGGCTGCTCACGACGCCGCCGGACATGGTGACCTTCTCCAAGAAGCTCCAGGCCGCCGGTTTCTTCTACCGCGGCGACGTGGGCCGCGTGCAGCAGGGCTACCGCCAGTTCAACACGTGGTGCGGCGACCCGTCCAAGGCCATTGTGGCGCGCGCCATTGTGGAGCAGGTGCAGGCGAACGACCTCGTGGCGAAGCTGGCGTCGACCGGCGCGCAGTTGCAGGAGGCGTTGGCGGGCGTGTTTGCGGGGTATCTGCAGGTGAGCCGGCTCCGCGGCCAGGGCACCTTCATTGCGTTTGACTTCCCGCTGGGCGCCGAGCGCGACGCCTTCCTCGGCAAGTGCAGAGCCCTCGGCATCAACATCGGTGGGCTGGGCGACGCGAGCGTGCGCTTGCGTCCGGGTCTCTACTTTGAGTTCGAGACGCACGGCAAGGTGTTTGTGCTGGTGGTGGAGGCAGTGTTGGCCGACATGTACTAGGCGCCTAGAGCTTGCTGTGCGGGAGGGCCAGCATGACGATGCGTCCTGCGGTCGCCTCGCCCCGGTCCAAGCGCTGCAACTGCTGCGGCAACGTGTCCAAGGGGTGCACCGTGTAGGAAGGCACGATCTTTCCCTCCAGCACCAAGCGCATGCACTCGGCGTGCTCGGAGGACGAGCCGCCCATCGAGTGCGAGTAGACCACCTCCTTGACCATGGCCATGTGCAAGTCCCACAGCACCTTGCTGCTGCCCATGCCGACCGCGGCTATGCGCCCGCCAAAGTCCACGTACTCGAGCGCAAGCGCCACCGTCAGCAGGTAGCCGCACAAGTCCACCACCGCCAGGAACAGCGCCAGGCTGTGGTCCAGGTCGCGGAGGTCCGTGTAGAACTCGTCGGCGCCGTGCCGCCGCGCGGCCGCCTCAGCAGCGGGGTTGGTGTCGACGCACACTGCGTAGCAGCCGGCCAACTTGACCATCTGGAGGGCGTTGAGGCCCAAGCCGCCGAGCCCGATGAGCAACACGCGGTCGGCGGCGTGCAAGCCCAAGCGCCGGATGGCGCGGTACGGCGTGAGCACGGCGTCCAGCGCGGCGGCGGCGGCGGCGTACAGCACGTTGTCGGGAATCTCCACCAACAGCCGCGTGTTGTGCACGAGAACGTACTCCTGGAAGCCGCCGTCGAGTGACAAGCCGTACGCCTCGCCGCCGTTGCCCTCGCACACGTTGTCGCGGCCGGCGCGGCACAGGCGGCAGCAGCCACAGGCGTTCAGGATGTGCACGGCGGCGCGGAAGCCGACGGGGAAGTCGTCCTCGTCGACCTCGCTGCCGGCGGCCACAACCTCGCCGGCAATCTCGTGCCCGAGGACAAAGCGGTTGCCCAAGACGGGCACCGTGCCGTTGAGGGTGCTGACGTCGGAGTGGCAGACGCCGGCAGCGTGGACCCGGAGAAGGACGCCGCCGGGTGTCACCTCGGGCACGTCGTACTCGTCGAGGTAGACACGGCGCTCGTCGCGGTCGAGGCGCCACCCACGCTGGCGCTTGGGAATCGGCATGGCGGCAGCAGGGGCGGCGCGCCGCCGCTTAAGTAGGCCGCAAACCCGACCGCCCGCAAGGGGCGGTGCGGGGTATGTCGGGGGCGCTGGCAGCCATGTGCGGGCGGGGAGAGCGGCGCGGGCACGACGCCGTAGCGGCAGACTACACGTTGTAATGCGGGGCAAGTCGACAACGGCGGGCGGGGTGGCTGCGGAGGCTCCGGGAAAGCCGTCTCCACCCAGGCGCCCCACAGGGCCCGGACCCGCCCCCAGGGCCCGGCTCGCCCCCCGGAGCCCCGCACCGGCCCCACACCCGGCGGCGCGCAGCCGCGGCGAGACCCGCCCGAAACCCGCCGGGTCCCAACTAGGCAATGCCGGTTGCTGCCGCATTGGCACAGTCCCACGTTTACGGTGCGCGCGCGTTACTCTCAGCACCAACCACACGCTGGTAAATGCACCGCTCCATCCATCCCAAATCTCCACACCATGCTGTCTGAGGAACCCACGTACACGCCCCTTGACGAGAACGTGGTGTTCGTGGTGGGCGCCGACGGCAAGCGCCACCCCGTGGACAAGCGGGGCCACAAGGTGTTCACGTCCGAGTGGAACGCTGGCGAGGGCCAGTGGACGAAGCTGTACCACAACCTGCAGATGGGGCTCTACGGCTTCAGCGACGGCCACAACCACTCCGCCCCGGGCGGGCGCCGCTTGCGCTTCGACGTGGTGCTGCGCGTGTTTGAGCCGCTGCCGATGCCGGAGCACATCCCCGACGTGCCGGAGGTGGGCGCCACGCTGGCGCCGCTCAAGCTGGCGGCGTACTTCATTGGCGCGCGCTGCAAGCCGTACAACGACGACTACTTGTTGTGCCGCAAGGAGGAGGGCCAGTTCCAGTGCTTGAAGGAGGGCCGCCGGGTGACGCGGTGCGCCACGCTGGTGATCGAGGACATCAACAAGCACTGCTTCGACTTGTTCAAGCTCCACTGGCAGTGCTTGGAGAACCGCGACTACCGCTACTCGGGCTGCCGCAAGGCCGAGGCCTTGCTCAACAAGTGCGTCTTCACCAACCTCGGGTTGGAGAAGAAGATCCCGGGCGTCAAGGAGCAGGTCCACTTGAAGGAGAACCCGCACCAGGTGTACGACGCCGAGTACGCCCCGGCCAAGCAGGCGTACGCCAAGGCCAAGGCCGCCGGCGAGATCTAGATGCAGCGCCCGCCGCGCGCCCGCCGCGCCCGCCGCCTATTTATCACCTCAGTACGATGCCTGCAGAAAATCACATCCAACCGCCACTCGCCAGGACCCATGTCGGCTGCTCCAGACGAGGGTGCCCGCGCGACGCCGCAGAAGCCGGACCGCGCCGCGCCGCAGGTTCCGGGCGCGAGCACGCCCCGTCCGTCGGGCGCGGCGACGCCGCTGAAGTCGGGCTCCGCGACGCCGCTGGCCCTGCTGGCGCCGCCCCCGGCCACGCCGCACGACCTCCCCAAGGTGCATCCGCTCCGCCACCTCAGCGAGTACAAGATCGAGAAGCAGATCGGCGAGGGTCTGTTTGGCACGGTCAAGATGGGCCGCGACGCCCAGGGCCGCACGGTGGCCGTGAAGCAGATGTTGCACAAGAACGACGTGGACGGCTTCCCGGTCACGCTGCTCCGCGAGATCAACATCCTCCGCCGCCTCCGACACCGCCACGTGCTCATGTTGATCGAGATGTTGTACGAGCCGGGCGACGCGCACCGCCGCACCAAGTCGCAGTGGTTCATGGTGATGCCGTACATGCTGCACGACTTGGCCGGCTTGTTGCTGAACCCGCGCATCGTGCTCGCGGTGCCCCACATCAAGGGAATCATGCACCAGATCTTGCTGGGCGTGCTGTACATCCACGAGCAGCGCTTCTTCCACCGCGATATCAAGACTGCCAACGTGCTTGTTGACCACAAGGGCACCGTCAAGATCGCCGACCTCGGGTTGGCGCGGCCGTACAAGGGCCCGCTCCCGCAGTCCGACGGTGGCCACGGCGGCGGCCTCAACGGCGTCAAGTACACCGGCTTGGTCGTCACGCGGTGGTACCGCCCGCCCGAGTTGTTGTTGGGCGAGCGCGCCTACACGACCGCCGTCGACATCTGGGGCGTGGGGTGCGTGTTGGGCGAGATGTATGAGCACAAGCCCATCCTCAAGGGCCCGCTGGACATCGAGCAGGCGTACTATGTGTTCCAGCTCGTGGGGCCGCCCACGGAGGAGTCGTGGCCCGGGTACACGGAGCTCCCGGGCAACAAGGTGGAGCTCACGCGGCGCTACGAGACGCCCACCTTGCGGCTGCGGTTTGGCCGCTTGATGGACCAGCGCGCCTTGGACTTGATGGAGGGCATGCTCCGCTTGGACCCGCGCAAGCGCCTCAACGCCTTGCAGGCGCTTGCGCACCCGTGGTTTGCGACTGCCCCGCTCCCCTGCAGCGAGCTGGACTTGACCGGCTGGGAGGAGCTGCACGAGATGGACAAAAAGAGGTACGAGGCCGAGATGGCGCGGTACCCGCACCGGGCGAAACCGTCGCGGCCGCCGGAGGAGATTGCCGGGAAGGAGGAGCCGCAGGTGGGCGACAAGCGCCGCGGCGACCTTCCGATGGGTCCCAAGCCGAAGGCCCCCAGAGACTGGCGGTGGGAGGGGAAGCCAGATGGGCGCGGGGAGAAAAGAGACGGAAGGGACTGGCGAGATGACCGGAGAGATGACCGGAGGGAGGACCGGAGGGAGGACCGGAGGGAGGACCGGAGGGAGGACAGGGACCGGAGGGAGGACCGGAGGGAGGACCGGAGGGACGACAGGGACCGGAGGTTCGAGGCAAGAGATCGCTGGAACAACCGCAATGGCGACCGGCGGGAGGACAGACGGGAGGACAGACGGGAGGACCGGCGGAGCGACTGGCGTGATGACCGCCGCGATCAGCGGGACCGTCGCCAGGACTACCGCCAGGACTACCGCCAGGACTACCGCCAGGACTACCGCCAGGATCGTCGCCCTG
>JAJMSD010000138.1:0-22131 GCA_030558265.1 [Candida] pseudocylindracea
CGTCGTCGCCTTCGTGGCTGCCTCCCGCACCCGCCACTCCTTGTTGCCCATCGCCTTGAGGAGCTCCGAGAGAATCTCGCCCCACGACTCCCGCACGAGCGCGTCGTCCACAAGCGCCTCCCAGATCGCCTCCATCGCCTGTGCCACCAGTGTCAGCGGATCGAACCGGTAGCGATACAACCGCGGCACAAGCCGCAGCCGCAACCGTGGGTTGGCCCGCACCATGGCCTGCAACTGCGTCTTCAGCAACACCTGGCCAAGCCCAAACGCCGCGCCCCGCCGCAGCGCCCACGCCGCCTGCAGCCGCGCCACCAGCATGAACTTGTACACCAAGGCCGGATCGCCCACCTCCAGCGCAAGCCCGAGAATGTCCCGGTACGTCAGCACCAGGCCGTCCCCAGTGCTCATCACCCCGGGTGCAAACAACTCGGTCGTGGCATCAAGCGTGTTGGTGCGCGTGCGGTCCAGTGACAACAGCCCGAGAAGCCCGTGCACAAGCGTGTCCCGGACCTCTGCGTCGCCAAGCTCGTACACAACACCAAGCCCCCGGCTGGCGCAGTCCTGGACGAACTCGTCGCGGTCCGCGAGAAACCGAGCAAAGGCTGCCTGGAGACGGGGCGCCTTCTCTGCCACCTGCCCGCCCCACTGCTGGCACACCGCAAGCAACCACACACACAGCGCCTTGCGGAGCGAAGGCTTGGTCTGGCCCGCCAGCTCGAGGAGCCACTCGAGAATCGGCACCGTGGCCCCAACTCCGGCGGCCGGCGGCACTGCCACGTCCATGGTGCGCGCAACCACGGGTGCGTCCCACCCAGCCCCAGCAATCGCGAGCGCCTCGCCGGCGGCAAAAAGATACTCCACCTGCTTGGACGTGTGGGTGGGATACACGGCGGCCGTGACGGTGTCGGGGTCGCCAAGGCAGACATAGGCAAGTGCAACCACCGCCTTGTCGTCAAAACGAGCCACCTTGGGCGTGAGCTTGGTCACGGCGGCAGAGACGGCAGCGGGTGAGAGCACGCCAAACGCCGCGAGCCGCGCAAGTGCGTCACACGCAGCAGCAAACAACAGCGTGTCGAGCGCGGCCACAAGCGCTGTGGCAACGGACTCCACAAGCGCAGGATCAAGCGCCGAGTGAGCCCGCGCCACAACCCGTCCCACTGCCGCCACCAGGGCCGGACTGGGCACCGCAAGCAGCTCTGCCACAAACAGAGCAGGATCCGGGACGCCGACAATGCCAACCACACGCGCAATGGCGGCCGCCACGGACGCCGGGGAGCCTCTGGCGGCCGCCACCAGCCAAAGCAGCTGCACACGCGGCTGCACACTCTGCCGCACTGTCTCCGGCGCAAGAACCAACGCCCGGGCAAGCCACTCGCCTGCCACGGCACTCCCAGACTCTAGCGCGTCCACAAGGAGCCCCACGAGCGTCTCCAAGCAACCCAACCGCAGCATCTCACGGGCCACCGCGGCCCTCACGCCGTCGTCGTGGTCCCACGCCCGGTCCACGTTCGCCTCCCACAGCTGGTTGACCTCCACCACCGTGGGGGCACCCGCCGTTGCCTGGGTCACAAGCGAGCGCATGGCAAACACCAAACCCTCCACCAGCGGCGTTGCAGCCACCGCTGCCACCATGGAGACTGCCAGGGGAGCCGCTACGCTCCGGCCTGCAGACGCAAACCAATGCGGGCTCAACCCCCGGCGCGCCTCCTCCGCAACGTCACTGCGAGGATCCGCGATGCATGCCGCACATGCCGCACGGGCCACAGCGTCGTCGAAAGGAAAGGCGGCCACGAGAAACTTGAGACCGAGGACGGTGGCCGTGGCAGTGGGCGCAAGCGTGGGCGCAAGCAACCCCCAAAGCGCAGGCTTGTCTGCCACTCGCTCGGCCATGAGCGCCACCCCCAGGAGCGCCTCCTGCGCCGACGCCCGGGCATCTCCCTCCTCAACGTCGACCTGGTGGAACAAGAAGCGAAGGTACTCCAAGTGGTTGGTCTCGAGCAACTCCGGTGTCTGGCGCATCAACGACCCAAGCAACTCATATCCCGCCCTCTTGTCGCCAGTCTGGCCCGTGAGCAGGAGTTTGAGCTGCGCCGCCACCGTGGTGGCTACCTCGTCGCTCGGGGCGGCTGCGGTGACAGCGCCCACAAACTTGACACCGGCGTCGTGGAGCCGGCGGTGCAGCGACAGGAGCGCCACCTGCGCCACGAGCGCCGCCTGCGGGTGCACGGCAGCCAACAGATTGGCGCCAAGCACCGACACCAACGTGGTGGCCACCGGTGGGCGCACGGGCGTGGTGGATGCGGTGCCAACCACCAACTCGACGCAGCGGTCCACAAACAGCTGGCAGTCGCCGGGCGGCGGCAGCCGGCGGCACAACAGAAGGGCACGGTCTCCCACGGCGGCTGTGGGGTCACAGCTGGCCACAAGCCGCGCAACAGCAGTGTTGGGGAGCACCTGGGCCTCGAGCACCCTGACCCACGCAAGGTGGTGTTTGGCGACGAGCGGCGCCGAGAAGGTCAAGCCCGCATCCTCGGTGAGAAACCTGCGCTGCGCCAGCGAGAGACCCGCAGAGGCACCGTTGTCAAAGAGAAGAGCCCACTCGACAAACCGGGAGAGGGCGCTGGCGTCGTCGGGCGAGAGCTGGCGGAGCGCCACAAACAGCAGCGGGTCGCTCTCCACCACCACCAGGCCAATGGCTCCGAAAAGACGCGCGGCCACCGCAGGACGCTCTGTGTAGACGTGGGCCAAGCCGGTGGCCATCTCGACAACCGCAGCCCATTGCGAGGCGGCAGCCATGCGCGGCAAGCCGCGCGCCACAAACAACATCAGGTACATGGCCACCTGCGGGTCGGCGGCGCTCTTGGACTGCGCAACCAAGGCCTCGACAGGGAGAAGCATGGCAGGGAAGGCGGCAATGCGCGGCACCAACAGCGCCACGCACAGGAGCACCGCCTGGCGCACCGCCGCGTCGGCCGACGCCAACTTGAGGAGGAGCGGGGCAAGGAAGGTGGCAAGCGCGGTCTGGAGCTGGGGCTCGGTCTCTGCAAGCGCAAGCCGGAGCTCCACCCGGTGCACGAGCAGGAGTTCGGTCATGGGAGCAGGGCGTGCGCGTCGGGACAAGCCGGTGGCGTGCACGTCTGGCGCGGTGGCGATTATGCAGAGGGGTTGCACGACGCGTGTTGCGTGTCTATTTTCCGTGGGCCTAGTAGCGGTAGTCCTGGCTCTGGTAGTCGAACGGGGGCTGGTAGTCGGGCTGCCACTGCTGCTGGCCGCCGTAGTGGGAGTCGTAGCCCTGCTGCGCCTGGTCGACGGCCTCGCGGCGCGCGCGGTCGCGGTCCAAGTGGTCCAAGCCCTTGGTCTCGAACAAGCGGTCCACCTCCCCGCCCGCAATGCCGGCGAGCAACTCCTTGGCAAACTGGTGGCTCACGGGCTTGCCCTCGCGGCGCTGGCGGTCCTCGAACAACTTGGTCGCCTCGAACGACGCCGCGCCCGCCACGAGCTCGTGCAGGAACTTGGCGTGGTGCTCGTAGTTGCCGTCGTCGCTGGAGTACACTTCGCGGTGCTCGTCAAAGCCAAACATTGTCTTGTGTGCGGGGCGAGGGGGCGGTCGCCACCCCTATTTATAGTGCGCCGGGCGCAGGCACGCGGCGTTTTGCCACGTTGTCCCGCCGTCACGTTTTCCGGGGCGGCTGCGGCCAAAACAAGCAGTCGTGCGCCCTGCTCAGCCTTCGAAAGCTTCGCCTGGCGCACGTTCCTGCACCGCGGCGTGATTGAGTGCGCCACGCCGGCTGCGCCCTCCTCCCCATGACCAAGCACTACTTTGACGCGCACGGCGCCACGTTGCTCCGCGCGCCGTACACGTGGGCCGAGGTGGTTGACGTGGTCGAGACGCGCAACGACTTGATGCTCTTGGGCCGCAGCGAGCGCCAGTTGGCCGAGTACCGGGCCTACCGCCGCCGGCTCGCCGCCCAGGGCCTCGACTTTTTCTCCAACTTGTTGCAGAACTACCTCCATTGGTCCGAGCAGGACGTGGCCGCGGTGCGGTGCGAGCGCCCGCGCATCTTCACGCGGGCCGCCGACGTCGCCATCGTGCAGAACCACTTCCCCTACTACCTTGCCGACGGCATTGAGCACGTGTGTGTGTGGTGCAAGTTCGAGATCCCTCTGGACCCGTCCGACGGCTACGGCGACCTCTCCGCCGCCACGCGCCGCGAGATCGAGGCGTTTGTCGTCCGCTGCTTTGTCCAGAACCCGGAGATTGCCATCCCCCGCCGCAACATCGTGTGGTTCCGCAACTGGGCGCTGTTGCAGAGCATTCCCAAGTTGGCGCATGTGCACCTCTTGTTCAACAACGTCCCGCCCGAGACCATGGCCAGGGTCTTGCAGCACCAGAACACGTGGAAGCAGCGCATGTGAGCGGCGCGCTTGCAGAACGCCCGCCGCACGCTCCAGAACGCCCGCCGCACGCTCCAGAACACCCGCGGCTCGCCGGAACAGAAGACACCCTCCAGAATAGACACCCGTAGCCGGCTATAAGCGCCCCCGCCGCGCCGGCGCCGGCCCCCACTCGCACATGAACATCGACCACGCCGCCGTGCTGTTGCTCGACGCGGACTGGGTCTTGTCCAGCCTCTCTGCCACCGCGGGAGCCGACGACCCGGAGCTCACCGACGCCGAGTACGACGAGTTTCTCCGCACCCTGGTCCTCCTGTTATCGGACTCGCTCGCGGCGCCGCGTGCCGAGAGCCGCCCGCCCGGCGGCGGATTGCCCGCGGCCCGGTCACCACCGGCGCTCTTTCTCACCCTCCCCCCGGAGGCCCTCCCCACACACAACTACGCTGCCGAGCCCGTCGGCATCTCCTCGAGCCTCTTTGAACAGCCGCCTGTGAGCGCACAGCCGCCCGCTCCGCCGCCCGTGCATGCGCACTCGCTCGCGCCGCCGCCCATGTTCCTGCCGGCCTGGCAGCTCGACCCCCTTCTCTCCACCGTGCCATCGCCACCCTCCGCCAGCACGCTGCCCACGAACGCCGTCCAGCGCGAGTGGCACGTCAACGGCTCCTCCGACCGCCAGCTCTCGCGCACCCTGCGTACCGTCGAGAACCGCATGGCGTGGGAGCTCCTTGCCCGCATCGAACACGGAGTGTACGTCCGTCTGCCCGAGCGACAGCCCAAGCCCAAACGCGTGCGCTCCAGCAGAGAGTGCACGTACGAACCCATGGCGTTTCTCAGGGCCGCGGGCGAGCTGAAGCAGGAGCCGCGCGTCGACTCGTGGCTTGTGCAGTACCTCGAGACCGTCGTGGCCCACTGCCGCGCCACAGGCCTCGACGAGGGCCTTCTCGCAACGTACGTGCACCAGGTGGCTGCCGGCGACGCCCGTCTGTGGTTTGCCGATGCGCCTCTCCGCGAGTACGTCAAGGCACAGGTGCACAACCAGGCCGACGTGTGGCTTGCCGATCTCCCCGACCTCCACCACCACGTGTGGCAGGCGGCGGGCTGGCGCACTCCCGGCGTCGACCCGCTCGAGGTGGTGCGCGCCATGGAGCCGCGGCACCAGCCGACCGAGTTTGCTCCCAAGGCCGCCGCCGCGTGCTTTGGACGCGTCAACATGCGGCTCAAGGGGGCGTGGCGGCGGTCGGCCCGCCCCCGGCCCGCCGGCACGCGCCGCGCCCGCTGACGCCCACGCCGTATATCTCCGGTAGGGGCTGCGTGCACGCCCAAAATACAATCTCCGGCGGCATTCACTCCCGACACACACATGCTGTTCCCGACGGTGTTCTGGCTGGAGGACTACGCTCAGGGCATCGACGCGCTCTTCGGCAAGCTCCGCCAGGGCGTGGCCGAGAACGACGAGTACGTGCGCTTGTTCGCGGCGCGCATGGACATTGAACGCGACTACGGACTGCGGCTTGGGGCGATCCCGGGCGAGCACGCACCGAGCAGGGCCGGGTTCGGACGCGACGAGGGCGGCAGCGTCAAGGTGAGCTTTTTGGGGATCCAGCAGGAGTTTGCCAACGAGGGGCGCGCGCATGCGGCCGTTGCGGCCAACATCCACGCCATGGTGGTGGCGCCGTTTCTGCAGTGGAGCGAGGGCCACAAGAGCCGTGTTGCCAACAGCGAGGGCACATTGCGTGAGAAGTTGCGTCTGTTCCAGCGGCACCAGGGCGAGGTTGACCGCGTGTCGAAGCGGTACTTTGCCAAGTGCCGCCAGTTGGAGGAGTTTCGCGGCGCGTTGGCCGAGGAGGGCGCGGCGTCGCCGGACGAGTCGGAGGACGAGGGCGAGCTGGCGGAGCACTTTACGCTTGGCGGTGTCACGTACACGGAGGACTCGGTGCAGGCAGTGTTGCTGGAGATTCTCCAGGCGGTGCCGCAGGTGACGCACAAGGTGACACTCCTCGGCACGTACGAACGGTGCTCGCACGGGTCGAGCATTGTGGCGCACCTAGTGCTGAAGGGCTACTCGGTGGACGACGCAGAGCAGTTTGGGCAGGACCTCGTTGACTATGGCTTTCTCCGTCTTGTGGGCCAGGTGGGCCTGCTGTTTGTCAACAGCAAGAAGTTTGTCTACCAGTGGAAGGACGAGGCGTTCCGGCTTGCGCGCATTCCGTACAAGCGCCTCACGAGCACGTTTGACGTGAAGGAGAACCTTGCACAGCTCCAGATCGGCACGCAGCTTCTGGACCGGCAGCTTGCGAAGCGGCTTGAGCGCGAGGTCGACGACCTTGACCAGGAGTACCGCTTTGCGGTGCTGGACGCGGACCGCTCGCGCTGCGACCTCGAGGAGACGATGATGAACCACTTTGCCTTCATGCAGCGCTGCGAAAGCGACCGCCTTGCTGCCCTCAAGCGCGCCACGCTCGACTTTCTTCTGGTGGTGAGCAACAAGGTGGCAGAGCTCAAGCTGGCGGTGGACCGGTTCATGGTGTTTGAGGAGAGCATTCTGCCGGCGCTGGACCTCCAGGTCACGATCGACGCCTACCACACGGGCCGCTTCAGACCCCAGCCGTTGGTGTACGACAACTACTACCGCACCGCGGCGCCCTTCCAGGTGTTTGGGGTGGACTTGGAGCTGCGGTGCCGCACCGAGGGCAAGATGATTCCGTTGGTGGTGACGGCGTGTCTCATGTTCCTCGACAGCCACTACGCCGAGATGGAGAGCGACGACGGGCGGATCAAGCTTTGGACTCGCACGGCAAACCTCCAGGGCGTGCACACGTTGCGCACCAAGGTGAACCAGTTGGCGGGCGAAGGCGCGGACCCCGCGGCGTACGCCGCCGCGTTGGAGGGTGCCACGCCTGCCGCCGTCGCCACGCTTCTCAAGGTGTATCTCCTCGAGCTTCCGGTGCCGCTCATTCCCTCCAAGACCACAGATCTTCTCCGGCTGTTGTATGGGTTGGAGGACGGCGAGGAGGGCGCCCGCATCACGGGTTTGACGAACCTCCTTGGCGATCTCCCTCGTGTGCACGTCGCCACCATCGATGCGGTGCTCACGCACCTTGTCCGTTTGGAGTCCATCATCCGGGCGGCCAGCGCCGACACGGCCGAGCGGTTTGTGCGCGAGGCGCTCCCCGAGTTGTCGGAGGTGGTGATGCGGCCCGGCGCGACGGATGTCCGGCTCGGGCAGAGCGTGGTGGCGGACTTGTGGAGCCACAAGGACGAGGTGTTTGGGAGCTTGAAGAGAAAGGGCAGCAAGAAGAAGGGCAAGAAGGGGGACAAGCGGGAGGACAAGGAGGTGGTGGTGGTCGACGAGTAGCGCGCCCCGGCAGGGACGCAGACGCCGAGAGCCAGGCGCCTGGGATGTTACAGCTCAATCTCGCACCTCCGGGTGTTCCCGCCTTGGCGGGGCGATGCCCGTTGAGACGTGCCCGCGGCGTGCCCGCGGCGCGGCACCGCAACCGCGTGTGCCGCACGCCCTGCGTTTATTCGCAGCCGGAGATGCAATCGCTACGTCCGGTTCACCCTCCGCAGGAATGCTCCTTCTCTGGCTCCTCTGCACGCTGCTTCCGCTTGCGGTGCGGGCCGTGGACTACCTGCAGTTCAACGACTCGACGGTGGCCACCGACACGCTCATGTCGGGCTTGACGAGCTACTTCTACTTCAACGTGTCGTCGCCGGGGTTCGGCGACTATGTGGAGACCAAGGCGTTCCTCTCGGGCGTCATCTGTTCCGTGAGCGGCGACACAAGCTACGCAAACGACCTCACGGTGTTCACGGCGTTCGACGAGTACGTGGTGAGCACGCTGCTGAGCAGCATGTTCAGCAACGGCCTGTTTGTGTATCTCGCCTACAACAAGAGCGCAATCCACAACCACACGCTCTACGTGGGCATCCAGGCGCCGGCCACATTGATACCCACCACCTGGACCTACATGTTCAGCGCCCTGCTGGAGGAAATGTTGTACCAGTACAACGACCCGCACTTTGTCAGCGTTGTGGACGCAGATCACGAGCTGGTCTTGTTTGAGCTGGAGCGCCTCACGTCCTTCGACAACCAGCTGCACTTTGACCAGCCGCTCGACGACGTGCCGTACACGTTGTACGTGTTCACGCAGGAACAGTTTGACGAGTTGGACGGCTTTGAGCGCCTGCTCTGCGCCATCACCAACGCCGAGTCGCTCGCGCCAAACACCACGGTGCTGTACACCATGCGCGACGGCGGGCCGCGGTTGCAGTACTACGTGACGGGGTTGGACACGGACACGACGTACATGGCGATCGTCGTGATGTACAACGACTTGGGCGACTTGGGCAAGGGCGGCGTCCTGTACTCGCCCTTCTCGTTCACCACCGCGAGCAACGACGACTGCCGGTTGGTTTACAACTTGACGCTCTGTCTGGACGTGGCGTACCGCGTGCCACGGCTGGACGACGTGCTGAACGCCACCGAGTTGGGCTACGCGTACGACGAGACGGTGTGGCCGCAGTGGCTCAGCTTCACGTACGCCCTCCAGCAAACCGCCTGCTTCACGGAGCGCGACGCGGCGTACCTGCCGTTTGCCTCCTGCGACGACTGCGCCGGTGCATACAAGGCATGGCTCTGCGCCTCGATGATCCCGCGCTGCAGCGACCAGAACCACACGGGCTACATCCAGCGGCCGTCCAACTACACCAACCTGTTTGGCGGGTTGAACACGTCGGTGGGCTACTACGAGGTGCCGCCCTGCATCGACATGTGCCAGCTGATCGTGGCCTTGTGTCCCACCGACACGTTTGGCTTTGCGTGTCCCGAGGGCAACGCCACCGTCGCCTTGTCGTACGGGTTCACCCTGTCCGACGACCTGTACACACTGTGCAACTACATCCTGAGCTACGGCGTGCTGGAGTCTGGCTGGAACAACAAGAGCTCCTGGGCCAACGCCGGCAATGTCTTGCGGTAGCGTTTCTGCATGCACGTTCTGCATTATGCCATCTCCTCCTGCAGCGCCGGCGCCGCCGCCCGGGCCGCCCCCGGCCGCCGCCGCCCGGCACGACCCCTTGCGATACCTCAACCACGTCCGGCCCCGTCCCGCGGCCCGCACGCCCGAGTGGTATGCCACGCGGGCCCTTGCCCCCGTTCAGCGCGTTGCCAGCCGCCGGCGCTGGTTCATGCTTGCGTGCGTCGGCACCGTCGTTGCGATCGACGCCACCGTGTGGTACGGCTGGATGGGCGGCCGCAGCACCCCCGTCAGCGAGCTGGAGGTGGCCCGCCTCATGCTGCAGCGCGGATAGCTGCCTGTGTATGTACATGGACGTGTTCACATCGCGCGCGCCTTCCACGGCCGCTCCACCAACCGGACGTGCCACTGCTTGGCGCTGCCCACCTTCATCTCCGCTACCGTGTGCTGGCCCGGCCACGGGTAGTCCGTGAACCGCGCGTCCACCCGGGCCGTCTGCCGGACAACCTCGCGGTCATACGGCGAGAGCAGCTCGGTGCCGAGTACAATCAACCGGAAGTCTGCCTGCCGCTGGGGCACCTCGATGGCGCCCGCCATGGCGGCGTACTCACACATGGTTTTCCCGTCGTCCCACGTGTCCTTCCCGACGTACGGGTCCTTGATCGGCTCCACCGTCTCCACCAGGCGCTCGATCTGCCGCGCAAAGTGCGGGTAGAGAAACCGCGCCATCTCCGCCACCAGCCGAAACAACGCCGCAAACACGGCCCGGAGCACGTCCCGCCGCCGGACGCCGCGCTCCACCGCCACCACACTGAGGTAACCCTCGGAAAACTCCGCCACGGCCGCGTCGAGCGTCTGCTTCATCTGCGGCACCAGCCCCGCCACCCGTGCCGCCTCCATCGCCTCGGCATGCCTCATCATCGCGCCCATCATGTACCGGTCCGCAGTCGTCACCAGGTCGTGGTCCACGCCCCCCGTCGGTGCCGCAAGCACCGTCTGCATAAACTCCACCGCCGACAAGATGGCGTCGACGCGCCGCACGTGCTCGTCGACCAGCACGCGCCGCGCGTCCACCACGCCGTCCAACGGCAGAAGAAGCACCGCCCGCTGCATGTCCTTGACACACCACGCATACGTCACGCCGAGGCTCTCTTCGAGCCGGCGCACGAGCGCGCCGGGCGGTGCTAGCCGCCCCAACCACAGTGGCAGGTGCACCGTGAGCCCCTCGCCGCCCACCACGCGCGGGCGGCCCACCACGGGGACCGACACCCCTAATGTTTCGTACAAGCGCTCCACCGCCGGCACCTCCTCCTGCCGCACCACGCACACCCCGCGAGGGCTCCGTCCGTGGAAGTGCTCGCCGCCGCTCGTGTACTCGAGCTGCCTGGCAACGCCCGGGAGCGCGAGCAACGCCAGCACGTACCACGGCGCCACGGCCTGTGAAAACAGCGGGAGGCAGGTCTCGGTGACGGTCTGGCCGTTCACCCGCACCGAGTCGTCAACGTAGGGGAAAATGGTCGGCGCCAGCTCGCCGCCGTGCACGCCGCGCCACACCACATCGGCGAGACGCTGGTTGTTGAGGCGCGGCACGTCGTGGTGGAGCGTGAGGTCCGTGCGGATCACCGCGTGCGTGACGTCGAGAATCCGGTCGGCTGCAATGTGGCCCGGGCAGAGGGGCCGCGGGGCGCCGAGCGGCGTGCGGTAGTCTGCCACCACCGGCATGGCGGCGCCCGTCACGGGGTTCACCACGCGGACCCTTCCGCCTGCCCACGGGTGGTCAGGGTGCACCGCCACCCCCTGCACCGCCACCAGCATCTCCTTGCACAACAACCGCAACGTGACGCTGCGCCGGTCCGTGCCGGTGACCTCGCACTGCATCGTCGCGCTCTCGTAGTAGCGCAGGGGTCTGCTCACCTCTGCGCCCGCTGCCGTGTCCCACCACACCTGCCGGCACTGGCGGACTGCATCCAGACCGCGGGCACCTCGCACGCGCTTCAACCAGGCCGGCGTGGCAAACTGCGCGTAGCTGGTCTCGGCCACGGTTGTGTGCAGCCTCATCACCAGCATCAAGTACCCGGGCCGCGACCGTTCGTTCTCGACCACTGCCTCGGTCCGCGGCTCGGACGGCATCCGTCCCGCCTCGGCAGCCAACTGCGACACCGCAATGCCCGTGTCCGGCGGCGGCCGGTCAAACACGGCGGTCGCGCGGCCCGCCACAAACACATCCAGCCAGACCGCCCGCGCCACACGGGCCACCAGGGTCGATGACGCGTCCACGCCGTCCGCCGACCACCGGCCCCACGCCACCGGCGTGAGCTGGCGCCGCGGGCGGCTCAACAACAGCGCCCAGCGTCTCTGCATGCGCTGGAGAAGTTTGGCGCGGCTGCCGATGAGGCGAAAAGCTGCACATGTGGATGAGAGCGGCGCCGGGAGCGGTGCTGGGAGCGGCGCGGCGGACGCGGCCCGGGCGGCGGACGGTCGCCACGGCCCCCGCCGCCCCTGTCCCCGTCACTGCCCAGACCAGCCCTGCCGGCTACACCGCCGTGCGTCCCCGGGCAGGCGACCGCGTGTTTGTGGCGATGCTGCTGGGCGTCGACTCCTCCTTGTGCGCCCACCTCGCCCGCCACTTCCGCACCACCGGCATCTACATGGCCAACTGGGCCCAGACGGCGGGGTGTGTGGAGGACGAGTGGCGCGCGGTGCAGCGTGTGGCCCGGCACGTGGGGATTCCCTGCGAGCGTGTGCTGTTCGAGCGCGAGTACTGGACACAGGTGTTTGTGCCCATGCTCGAGAGCTACCGCGCGGGCGACACGCCGAACCCCGACGTGGGGTGCAACCGCCACGTCAAGTTCGGGGCGATGGTGGGCGCGTTGCACGACAAGATGAAGCACACCGGCGAGCGCTGGTGGCTTGCGACGGGCCACTACGCACAGACGGGCGTGGCGGCCGACGGCTCGGTGCACTTGCTCCGGGGCGCGAACCGCGCCAAAGACCAGAGCTACTACCTCAGCAGCATGCCGCCGGAGGTGCTCGCGAGGGTGTGGTTCCCGGTGGGCGGCATGGACAAGGTACGGGTGCGGCAGATGGCTCGCGAGGCAGGCATTCCCACGGCCGACAAGCCGGACTCGCAGGGGTTGTGCTTCGTGCTGCCGACGGGCAGCTTCCGGGACTTTTTGAACGAGTACTTGGAGCCCAACCCCGGCGACGTGGTGTCGGACGACGGCACGGTGCACGGTCAGCACCAAGGGTTGTGGCACGCCACGGTGGGCCAGAAGTCGGGGTACTGCCTCCCGCAGGGCGACCCGCGGTACCACGGCGTGTGGTATGTCGGAGAGAAGCGCAAGGACACCAACCAGTTGGTGTTGGTGCGCGGGGGCAACAATCCCAGGTTGTTCAGCCGGCGGTGGGTTGCAGACGAGTGGCGGTGGATGGGCGATCCGGGCGAGCTCCGGGCGGAGGAGTTGACGGTGCAGTACCGGAGCTTGCAGGAGGAGTTCCAAGTGCGATGGATTGCGGTGCGGGGAGAGGAGGTGGAGGTGGAGGTGGAGACGGACGGGCGGGGCGTGTGCAGTGGACAGAACTTGGTGTTGTATCGCGGCGAGCGCGTGTTGGGCGGCGGCGTGATCCGGCGCGTGGTGCGGGACACGTGAGGGGGTGTTTGGGATTGACGTGTACATAGTGGCCGGTGTCCAGGGGCGGCGGTGCGGTCGGCCTCCGCTCGGCGCGGCCCTCTGCCCAGCGCGCCCCTGCTCGCCGCCCTCAGCTCACCAACACCCACAACACAAAAAAGACAATCAACACGGCAAACACCTTGAGCACGAACCACCGGTTGTTGCTCACATGGGCGTAGTACTTCAACAACTCGCGCTGTGCCCCGCTGATGTCCAAGCTGATGTCCTCGACATTCATGTCGATGCGCTGGATCGTCTCGCCCTGCTCCGCCACCATCGACGCCAACTGCTGGAACAACCCGCCCACCTCGTTGATTGTCGCCTCGATGCTCTCCACCGCCTGCAGCCGCTGGGCGAGGTACAGGCCCTGCTGCTCCTCCATCAACGCCATCTGCTGCGCCTGGTCGGGGAGCTGCAACACGTCGTACGGACCCACCTCCGGAGGGTCGTCGTACGGCAGGGCCGAGCGCGCGAGAAACGGGTTCTCCAGCACCGCGGGGCTCGCGGCGCGCGCCTGCGTCAGCACTGCCAGGAGAAACTGCTCCTGGCGCAGCTTCAGAGCGAGCTCGTTCTTCTGCCGCTGCTCCAACACGGACGTGAAGTCGCCGCTCATCTCCTTCACGTTCGTGTTGAGAATCGTCAAGACGTTCTTGGCGTATGTGTTCACCTGTGCCTCGTGGGCCGGGTTGGCCTGGCCGCTCTTGGTGTACTGCTGCAAGCCCTGCACCTGCTTTTCGATCCGAAAGATGTCCTGCTTGATGACGTTTGTGAGCTGGGCCACCTCCACCGGGCGGTCGTCAAAGAGCGGTTTCTTGCGCGCGAGCTGTGCCAACCGCTGGAGCATCTCGGTGGTGTGCGCAATGTCCAGCGCGATCGCCAGCGCGCGTTTGCTGAACTCCAGCGGAGCAATCGCCGCCGGCGCCGGTGCCCTCGCCCCCGGCGCCTTGTTCAAGCGCGCAAACAGCAGCACGCACTGGTGGAACTCGCCCGTGCGGTCGTTGAGCATGGGAGAAGGCGCAGATGCGACGTGTTGCGATGCACGCAGGCCGTCACGTGGGCGCGCGTGCAGTCGTGGGCGCACCGCCGGCTAATCGCGCCGTCTCATCGCTCCCGCCCCCGCCGTCCCCCCCATGTTCAACTACTTTTTTGGCGGTGCCCCCAAGAAGGACGACACGAAGAAGGCGATCGTGGACCACCGGGAGCACATCCTGATGCTCACGAAGCGCCAGGCGCACCTCGAGCTGCAGATCGAGGAGCAGACCGCGCTTGCCCGCAAGTACGTTGCCACCAACAAGAACGCCGCCAAGCAGGCGCTCAAGAAGAAGAAGACCCTCGAGACGCAGGCCGAGCGCTTGGCCGCGCAGATCGAGACGATGGAGACACAGCTCACGGCCCTCGAGCTGGCCAACCTCAACATGGAGACCATCAAGGTCATGCACGGCGCCGCCACGACCATGAAGAAGATCCACAAGGACTTTGACGTGGACAAGGTGGACGAGACGATGGACGACGTGCGCGACCAGGTCGAGACAGCGAACGAGATCTCCGAGGCCATCTCCAGAAACGTCGGCACCGAGGTGGACGAGGACGAGTTGGAGGACGAGTTGGCGGCGTTGGAGGACGAGGTGGCCGACCGCGCGCCCGCCGTGGCCGGCCGCGCGCCTGCTGTGGCCGACCCCCCGATGCCGGTGTTGCCGACGGTGCCCCAGAAGCAGGCTGTGGTTGACGACGACGAGGCTGCCTTGAAGGCGTTGCAAGAGGAGATGGGGTTGTAGCACAGATCGATAATCAACGTTTACGGATGCGCAGGGTCTTGCAGGCGACGCCGTCCCGCCGCCCGCCGCGGCCAGATGTGCTTGTGTGTTTGGCCGGCCGTGTGGCCCGACCATGCCCTATGTACTAGGCAAAGAAGTACTTGCTCTCCTTCACCCGCTCCAACTGGAACGCCCCCTTCTCCGGCAACTCCGGGAGGCAGAACGCCACGGGCACCACGCAGCCCTTCTCCCGCTTCATCGCCAACAACGCGTCCTTGTCCTCCACCATCTCGTCCACAATGCTCACGCTCGTCACCATCTCCCGGCCCTCCGCCACCTGCTCCGGATCGTCGCTCTCCAACAATCTCCGCCGCGCACTCTCCAACATCATCTCGTCCTGGAGTGTCACCTTGCGGCCCAACTGCCTCGACACGTCCCGCCGGAACGCCCGCAACCGCTCCACCACCGGGTGCGACTTGCTCTTCAACTCGCAGACAACCACAAAGCTCTTGTACCGCTGCTCCAACTCCGTTTTCAACTCCTGCACCAAGGCCGTCAGGTGCAACTCCACAAACGCCTCGCGGATCTCCGCATTCATCACGTCCACGTCCGCCGCGTGCGTCCAGAACGAGTCGTGCACCAGCGCAAACAGGAGCCCCCGGTCGTGGCACCTCAACGCCGTGAACATCATGTGGCTCGCGTCGATCGAGTGGATAAAGTTGGGCGGAAACGCGCTCTTTTGAGCCCGCCCGTCCACCTTCTGGAGCGAGAACGGATTCACAATCCCCACCAGCTGGAGCGGTGTCAGCACCTGTTTGATGCTCTCCTTGCGGTACGGCTGCACACACGGAATCCCGAGCGGCAGCGTCCACACCACCAGCAGCATCGGCTCGTTCGGCAGCGCTCCGTCGATCCGCACCAGCCGTGCAACCCGCTGGGCCGCCACGCCGAGCCAGTCCTGGATGAGATGCGCACCGCTGAAGAGCGTGCGGATGGCCCGGAACACGTGCGTCGTGAGGTGGTTCGAGAGCCGCCCGAGCGCGTGCGGGTCTGCGTCCGGCATCAACGGTGCAAGCTGCCGCTTGATCTGCTCCAGCCCGCCGATGAATGTCACGCCGTACACGTTCGTCATGACCGTCTGCTTCACCACCTTCCGGCGGAGCACCGGGAGAATGAGCTTTGCGTCCACCGAGTCCTCCTCCGTGAGCTGGTTCCGCACGAGACCCTCCACGTAGGCATACACGTCCTGTGGCTGCTCCAGTGGCAAGAGATTCACCTGCCGCGCCCCCTCCTCGTCCCCGCCCAACGCGGCATAGTGCTGGAGACCGTTGCACGACCCATCCATGTGCACCGGCTGGTGCAGCACAAACAGCTCCACGTCCCCCAGCCGCACCGCCTCCAGGATCTCCTTCACCACCGCCAACGCCTGCCACGGCTTGTCCGCCTTGGTCCACCACGCATCCACGGCCATCGGCGCGTCCGCCAGCGCGTGGAGCTCCGCCATGTGGGCGTCCACAAACGCCACCCGCTCGTCAAACGGCTTCTTGTCAAACCCAAAGCAGTTGGCCAAATGAACCTTCAACCAGTACATGCCCCGGGACCCGAGCGGCCGCCCATCCCAGAACTTGAGCATCCCACGCAGAAGATCGTCGCCAAGATGGTTCAAGTGGGCCAGCAACGGGTACGCCCGGCCGCGGAAATCCACATTGTGCGGGAAGAAGAGCCGCTCGCCCAACAACGCACGCGCAATCTCCATGCGGTAGTTGGCACTGGTGCGCTCCAGCACGTTTGACATGGCCGCGTTCGCGTTCATCCGCTGCTTCTCCACGTGCGCCGCCTTTTCCTGGTGTGTCGCGTTCTCTGCCAACGGGGGCACCTCCTCCGCCACGAACTTTTCCGGCGCAATCCCCAAGCGACCCTCCCCCAGGTTCCACACCTCTGTCACGTACTGCAACACCGTCTCGTTGACGGTCCACGCCGTGTCGCCAAGCGCATTCAAGCCCTTGAACAAGGTGGCAAGCTGTCCGTTGCGCGCCGCCGCCTTGGTGTACGCCCGTGTCTCCGGCAGGTCCCGTGTCCGCAACACCGGCAGGTTGAAGTAGTGGAACCCGCCCATGTTGTAGTCGGTCCACGGCCGGCCCTTCACCAACATGGGCATGCGCTGCGGCGGGACACTCAGCGCGTCCATCTGCGCCAGCAGGAACATCTTGAGCACCTCCGGGTGGAACCTCAACATCCCGAGTCGCTGGCCGTGGTTCCACAGGTAGCCGTGCAGCAACGCCGGCGTCAACGCCTCCACATCCTCCCCAGTCAGGGGGTCCTTGGCAATCACGTTCACCTTTGCCACGTGCATGAACAACAGCACGAGCACGGCGCCAATCTGCACCCGGGTCTCCTTGGGCCACTGCAGATACAAGTCGTCCTCCAGCGAGCGGTACGACCGCACGCGCTCAAAGAACTCCCGCAGGGTCGTGCTCACCTTGGCTGCCGGGCTGACACGCTGCCGCTTCTCCTTCTCAAGCACCCGCTGTGCGCGGTGCTCGTGCATGAGCTGCGTGCCAATGTCCGAGAACGCCTTGGTGATGCGGATGCCGCTCGACTCCTGTGAGGCACAGAACTTCATCAACTCCATGATCGTTGTCACCAGAAGCGTCTTGGCCAGCACGGTGAGCATGAAGGGCGCGTACTCCACGCGCGCCTTCGACGCCTTGTCCTTGCCCCGCTTGTCGGCCGTGGTCGTGTTTTCCACAAGCTCCCGGCAAAGCCGGAGCTCCTCCTCCACAAGCGGGAGCATCACCAGAAACCACTGGTAGAGCACCACCGACACCGAGCCCCTGATAGACGGCGCGCCGCGCTTCTCGCTCAAGTCGTGCTCGTGTTTCCACGACACCAACAGCGAGTCCACCAGCCGCGTCTCGAGCTCTTCCTGCCGGCTTCGGTTGAACTCGTCGAGGCAGGCGTCAAACGCAGCTCGCTCGCCCAACGGCACCAGCCGCGACGCCTCGAAAAAGTTGGCGTCCGCCATGTTTTCCGGAAGCTCCACTCCAAACTGCGCGTGCACCGTCTCGCGGAAGTGTTGGTATCGCTCGGGGTCGCAGATGAGTGCCCGGAGCGTGTACCGGATCGCCTGGAGGCCAAAAGCGGCGGTGGGAAGAAGCGGGGCAAGCGGCTTGGCCAATGGCTCGACCCCCTGGTTGATGTCCGCCGCGGCCTGTTTCCGGCGCTCTGTCTGGTCCACGGGCATGTCCGCAAACATCTTGGGCACGTCGCCCGACTGGATGGAGGGGTCCGACACAATGGCCTCGAGCACCGCGTGCGAGAACAAGTCCACACACGCAAGCACGTCCCTGGCCTCCACGTCGTACATGGAACACCAGTCGCGGAGGCGCACCACGGCGGCGGCTGGGTCCCGCTCGCCGGCCTTGTTTGTGAGCACAGCCACAAACCGCGGCGTCACGCGAGCTCCGGGGAAGCGGTCCTGGAAGGCCGCCACCCACTTTTCCACGTCTCCGAGCAGCACGCGCGAGAACTCGGCCCATCCCGCGAGGAACCGCAACACCGGCACCATGAACGCATCGTCCCGGGGCTGCAACTGGCACAACTTGTACAACAGCCCAAGGATGTTCTCTGCCCGCTCCTCCTTGCCCAACGTCAAGCACGTGTCCAACAACAGCACGAGCTCCTGGATCTGCTGGCCCTTGTCGCTGAGAAGCGGCAGTGGTGCGAGCTCAGTGGCGGAGGCAAACGCGGCGTGCGTGAGGTCCTGCTTGCCCTTGCCCCGTTTTTCCAACGTGCGAAGGGACTCCAACACCTTCGGGTTGAGCGGTGCCGCCCCCGTCATCCGCACAAGCACCGGCGCCCTGCGAACCGCCGTCCTGAGCATGACAAAAAAAGTGCTGCAGATGAGATGCGTTTTGGTGCAGCTACGGGCGCGGCGTGCCGGCGGCGGCGGCGGCCGTGGCGGCCGTAGTGGCCTCGGCCACCTCCGTCGCAGCAACACATGGCCCCCGCCTAGAGAAGCGGTGCCGTCTCCCCCCGCAGCCCCCACTCAAACACCACGCACATGGCAAGAAGCGTGCCCTGGAGACACGCCGCCGTGAGGTAGGGGAGCCACAGCGACCAGTGCGACCCGGGCCGCGCCATCATTGTGCCGGCCCACACAAACCCACCGGGCGTCTGCAAACACATCATCGGGATCGAGAGGGTGCCTGGGTGCTTGAGCATCCACGTGATGCGGAGCTGCGGGAGGTACTGGAGAGTGCCAAAGACCGTGGAGGCAAGACCGTGCAAGGCCGAGACCGTGGGCACCGCGGCAGGGGCATGGAGCCCGTAGGCAATCGCAGCAACCGAAAGGGCTGCGTGGCAGCCGCAGATCTGGGCCGTTGTGGCCAACTTGGAGTAACGCGCCATGGGGGTCTCCACGGCCGGCGACGACGGGTCCACGCGGGGGTCGGCCAACTCCTGCTCGAGCAAGCGTGCCGCCTCGATCGTTTCCGCGCGGTCCGGGCGGGTGAAGGCCACACAACACACGAGGATGAGGGCTGCCGACACCGCCTGCACCACCACCTGGACCATGCCCATCTGCAGATTGAGGCAGTCAAACGGCGAAAGACCGCCGCAGCAGTTGCGGGACTCTTGGGTGAGAAGCACGAGGTTCACGGTGGCACAGGTGCCGGACGCAGTGCCGAGAAAGAGGAACATGGGCAGAATGCCCTCCAGCAGGCGCCGCGCGTACACCCGTGCGTACTGCGGCACGTACAGCCCAAAGATGCCCACCACGAGAAGCAGCAGAAGAACGAACGAGAGCACCAGTGAGCCGGCGTACGCGGAACAGACAGCCATGGGAGAAGATGGGTCGTGCATAATCACGCAGGTGTCTGCAGCGAGCCGCGCGGGGCGTGGCCACCGCCGGCGCGGGCACGGCCGGGCAAACACGGGCTCAGCCGCGGGGCCGCCAGGAGACGCGGCACTGACACGGCGTGCGCACGTTCTCAGCACCGTGGCCCGGCCGCCGTCCCGCGCGCCCGTCCCGACAGCGCCGCTCCCAGTGGGCCCCCCGCCGTACAGAACCGCCCAGAGCTGTCCCGGGTCGTCCAGAGCTGTCCAAGGCCGACCAGGGCCACACCAGCCCTCGTCCAGACATGGCAAGCCTCGCCAAACCCGCCGAACCCGCCCGTGACGTCAGTCCTGCATGGTGTGTCCTGCACGCTTCGCTCCTGCACGCAGCACGGGGGATCGAAACCGGTGATCCCGGCGCTCGTCGCCGGAACCCAGCACTTTATGTCCGACGCCAAGGGGGGCGGCCCCGGGGAGCCCGGGCCTTCTGGGGAGCAGCAAAGCGTGCGGCCCGCTCCGGAGCGCGCGGTGGCCACCACCGCAACCCTCTTTTGCACCAACCTCGGCTACAAGGCCACTGCCGACGACGTTTCCTGCTTCTTTGCCAACGGGGGACATCCGGTGCGGAGCGTCAACATCCCCACCAGACCCAACCGCAAGGGCGGCAAGGTCGTGAACCGCCCATTGGGGTACGCATTCGTGGAGTTTGGCAGCGTCGACGAGGCGAATGACGTGTTGCAGGGCCAGTGGGAGTTTTGCGGACGGAAGCTCGGGTTGAAGCCGGGCAAGCGGGATGAGAGCGCTGCGGATGCCGGAGAAGGCTCTTCCGCACAGCCGGCCTGCGGATCGGTGGACCCCCCCGCTGCTGCGCCCGTGGCGTCCGCCACGCCCGCACCCGCACCCGCACCCGCGCCCACGCCCACGCCCGCACCCCCAAAACAGCCGCGACCGCGGCCCCCGCACAAGGTGGATCTCGCATCCGGAACCCCCTCCGCCAACACCGCCATCATCACCCACCTCCCCCCGCACACCACCGTCGCCGACCTCAAGGCACACTGCCCCCGGTTCTCCAAGACCTGGGTCCGCGTGCCCCTCCGCCGCACTCCCCAAAACGCCCCTCCCGGCACACCACCCCGCAACAAGGGGTATGGCTTCGTGCGGCTCCGCAACCCATGCGACCTCCAGCCGTTCGTCGCAGAGTACCACAACAGCACCTTGGGCGGCAACACGTTGGCTGTGGAGGTTGCAATCGACACTCTCCGTGCCACCACCCGCTCCCCCCACGGCACCCCCCCCTGACCTACTTATCCCACACGTGCGGCTTCACCGTCTCCGCGTCCCTGTGCTCCCCCGTCTTCCCCCACACATACTCCATCAATGGCATCAACTGGGCATACCGCTGGCTGTAGGTCTCCAACTGGGCCCCCAATCCCGCAAGGTCCGACTGCACCTGTGCGTACAACTCCTGCGGCGTGCCGGCGTCCTGCGCACACGTCAGAAGCCGCCGCGTGAACAACGTCATGTCGAAGCGGATCGTGTTGATGCTCTGCTTGAGGAACTCCGCCTCCGCCGCCACCTCCTCCGCCCGGAGCTCGCCCGACTCGAGCCGGGCAACCGAAAAGTCCGTCGCGGGCGGCGGGAGCACCGCCGAGTCGTACACCGAGGGCATGCCGGAAAGAGCGTGGTTGTCTAAATCACCGGCGTGTGCGCACCGTGATCACCGCCTCCTGCACGTGCCACGCGTTGGGCGGGAGCGTGTCGGCGGCAAGCACCCCCGCCGTGAGCACGCCCACCGCCGCCGGCGGGAGCTGGTAGTACGCCGCCGTGACGGCGGCAACAAACAACCGCGCCATGCGTGTCTTGGCGCTGTCCATCACCCGCTGCTCAAGCGGACCCGCCGCTGCATACGCCGCAAACCACCTGTGCCAGTTGCCTGTCGCCAACGCCTCCACCGCCGCCGCCGGTGCGAGCCCGTGCTCTCGCGCCACGCACCACGCCCCCTGGAGGTTGCCTGCGCGGTGGCTATGGTGGAGCACGAGCAACCGCGCGTACGCTGTCTTCCCGCGCTCCGCCAACCACTCCAGTGCCGGCACATACGTCTCGAAGTGGCCCGCCTCCACCGCGACCTCCACCGAGAACTCAAACACCGCCTCGGCAAACGGCGAGAGGTCCCGCCCGGCCACAATAGCCTCGCGGAGCACGCGGAGGTGGTAAAGCGGCGGGTCCGCGTGCGACGCCGCCCACCGCTCGCGCGCCCTCAGGAGCATGGCCCGCTGGCCCGCCCCGTCGCCCACCAACCGCGTGTCGCCGCGCGACACCAACCCCGGCGGCGCCGCCTGCGCGGTGCGGTCCCCGGCTCCGCCACGCCGGTGCGGAGGAACATACATCAGCGTCCACGCTCAGAAACAGCTCATCCCGATTGCTAAAACTCCTACTGGGCAGCGGCCGCCTTGGCGCGCTTCTCCGTCTTGGCCACGGACTTGGCGCCCATGATGCCAC